>PVKA01011504.1:0-14817 GCA_004027165.1 Ctenomys sociabilis | reverse complement strand
ACATGAAACAGAGTCAAAAAGATAGAAAGGAACTTAAAATTTCAAATACAAGTTTGGAAAACCATTTGAGTGAAAGTGAAGATAGAGTATCAGATCTTGAAGATGCTGTTGTAGCTAGTGAAAAGATAAGAAAAGGTCTCTTAAAAGCAACTAGGATGAAGGAAAAAGTAATTCATCACCTGAAAGAGAATGCAAAGATGAATAAAATGGGACTAATGTGCATTAATGACAAAGAAGTCAATACAACTGATATAAAAAGAACATGGGCAGAAGTAAGAGCAGAAAATATCCCAAATATGAGGAAACAATCTCACATTCGGGTAACCAAAGCAGACAGAATGCCAAATGCCTACAACAATTAAAAATACACTGAGACATATAATAGTTAAGATCCTAGAAATCCAGCACAAGAACAATATAATGACAGCCATTAAAGAAAAGAAACAGATCATAGTTAAAGGAAACCCCATTAGAATAGTGGCCCACTACTCTTCACAAGCCATGAAGACAATGGAGCAGAGTACTTCAAGTCTTCTATGAAAACAAATTCCAGAGCAGACTACTGTATGATGCAAAGCTCTTTCAATTTTGTTGGAGAAGTGAAATACTTTCATGACAAAGAACAACTGAAGAATTCCATGATGACAAATCCAACACTAAAAAGATGTTCTAGAGAGGGATCAAAATGATCAGAGGAGAACAGAAGGAATCGACTAAATAGGGCAAAAATAAAACACAGGAGAAAAAGGAGTAAACAATAGCAGGTAAATAATATGTCCATTGTAAATCAATATGTTTCAATTATAACCATCAATGTAAGTGGCCCCAATTCATCAATTAAAAGAAATAGAGTGGCACAGTAGTTTAGGGAACAAAATCCAGCAATATGCTGTATACAACAGACACAGTTAACTCATAAAGAAATTCATAGAAAAAGAAAAGTGGCGGGGGGCTGGGAGATGGCTCAGTGGAATAAGCGTTTGCCTGGCAAGTGCAAGTGCCTGAGTTTAATTTTCAGTTCCATGAAGGAAAAAAAAATAAGATTTGTCAGCTAAAAGTTAAAGGACGGAAAAAAATAAAGAAGGCCAATATATACTGATTAGGGAAAAAATTCAAGAGAAGGAGGTAACACTCATAAATTTATATAAACCAAACATGGCAGGACACAATTATATAAGACAAATCTATTTTTTTTTTTTTGTCTTTTTGAGACAGGGTCTCACTATGCAGTTCAGGCTGGCCTCAAGCTCACTTTGTAGCTCAGGCTGGTCTCGAACTCACAACAATCCTCCTGCTTCAGCCTCCCAAGTGCTGGGATTACAGGCTATAAGACAAATCTTAATGGACATGAAAAAAATCTATTATCCAATACCAAAATCTTAACAGGCAACCTTAACATCCTCTTATCCCAAAAAGATAGGTCAAGCAGACTATAAATTAGCAAAGAAATAGCAGAACTGAACCAGAGATTGGAATAAGTAGACTTAGTGAACATATACAGTGTTCCAAGCATTTTATTCAGCAGGACATGTGTTATTTTCTAAAATAGACCACATATGAGTCCATAGGTCATGCTTATGCATGTGTAAGAAAACAAAAATTATCCCATGCATGTTCACAGTGCAATTAAACTGGAAATAAAAGAGACAATAAAACATAAAACCCCCATAAATACATGAAAATCAAACAACACCCTACACAGTGACAAATGGATTATAGATGAAATTACAAAAAAAATTCAACAATATCTACAATTCAATGATAATTCAAGCACTAATTATTGGAATTTATGGGAAGCAATGAAAGCAGTTCTCAGAGGGAAATTTATAGCTCTGAATGCACACATTAGGAAAACAGTACGATGAACAAATAAACACCTTAATGTTGTACATCCAACATCTAGAAAAGGAAGAGAAAACCGAACCCAGAGCCCAGAGACTGGATGAAACCATGAACATTAAAGCAGAAATTAATTCAGTTGATTTGAAGAATACTGCTCAAAGAATTAATGAATCAAAAAGCTGGATATTTGAAAGATTAAATAAAACTGATGAACTTGCAACTAAATTAATCAAGAACAGTAAAGAAAATATTGAAATCCAAGCAACAAGGAATGAAAAGTGTGTAACTACCACAGACCAAGTGGAAATTAAGAAGCTTGTCATTAACTGATTTGAGAACCTTTACTCTCACAGAATAGAAGACATAGAAGAAACAGATTCCTGAAAAGGTACAAATTACCAAGGCTGAATCAAGAAGATATAAAAACTGTCAATTACCCAATAACAGCCAAGAAATATGAAATGTAATAAAAAACCGACAGCCAGAGGAAAGTCCAGGTCCTAATGGATTCACAGCTGCATTGTATAAGAAATTTACATAAGATATAATCTGTATACTGCACAAAAACTTCAATGAAATTGAAAAGGAAGCAATCCTCCCAAATCATTCATGGAGGCAAGTATTACACTGATACCAAAACCAAAGAAAGATGCAAGTAAAAAAGAGAGTCCACCTCATGAACACAGAAGCAAAAATCCTCAATAATATCCTAGCAAGTAGAACACAGCAAATCATCAAGAAGATTATACACCATGACCAGGTAGGACTCTTCCCAGGTATGCAAGGATGTTTCTATATATGCAAATCTGTAAATGTAATACACTATTTCAATAGAGCCAAATCTAAAAATCATATGATCATCTCAATTGATGCAGAAATTTCTTTTCATAAAATTCAACACTCATTCATGTTCAAAGTTCTACCGAAAATTGAAAGACATGGCCTCTACTTCAATGTGATAAAAGCCATCTATGACAACCCAATGGCTAACATAATTCTAAATGGGGAAAAACTAAAATCTTTTACTTTCAGATCTGGTACAAGACGAGGATGTCCTCTATAACCCCTCCTATTAAATATATTTCTGGAATCATTAGTTAATGGGAGAAATAAAATGAATAATAGGTAAAGAAGAAGTTAAATTATCATTATTTGCCGATTACAACATACTTTATTTGGAAGACCCAAAAAACTCCATCAAGAAACTATTGCACTGATACACAAATTCAGTAGCGTAGCAGGATACAGAATGAATGCGCAAAAGACAATAGCACTCCTCTACACAGATAACACAGTCAGATGGAAATTACAGAAAGAATACATTTTACAATACCACTGTGGAAAATGAAATAACTTGGAAAAAATCTAACTAAAGAACTCAAAGATATTTTAAAGGAAAATTACAGTACTTTGAAAAAAGAGATCATAGAGGAGTTCTGAAAATGGAAAGATATTCCCTGCTCCTGGATAGTAAGAACCAACATTGTAAATACGGCCATACTCCCATAATTGTTGTACAGATTTAATGCAACCCCTATCATACTACCACCAACAGACCTCTCAGACCTAGAGAAATCATTCCTAAAATTTATTTAGATCCAGGAAAGAGCTAGAATAGCAAAGACAATCCTGGGCAGCAAAGACAAGTCAGTAGGCATTACAATTCCTGACATGAAATTATACTACAAAGCCACTGTGATAAAGTCAATGTGGTACTGGCAATGAAACAGATGTGAGGATCAACGTACTAGAAGATGCAAAAGACTCTACGCACACATTCAACCCCCTTATCTTTGACCCAGGGGCCAGACATTTTCACTGGAAGGATAGAATCTTTACCAAATGGTGCTGGAAAAACTGGCACTCTATATGCCAAAAATTAAAACTTAATCCTAGTCTAACACTGTGCACTAAGCTAAAGTCAAAATGCATCAAAGATCTCAACATTAAAACAGAAACACTCAATCTCCTGGAATATAAAGTGTGAGGAATGCTTGAAGACATAGCATGAACAAAAATCAAATGGCATAGCTAATAGTTAAAAAAATTAACAATTTGGACCTCTTCTTATTGTGAAGTTTGTGCATGTCAAAACATGTTAACAACAAAGTGAAAAGACAACCCAGAGATTTGGAAAAAGTCTTGATAAGCACTCACACAATGCTCTGTTCTCTAGAATTTATAAAGAAATTAAAAAAAAAAAATTAGTGCTCCAAAATTTAAAGAAGCAATCCAGAACTGGGCATCACCACATAAACACAGAATTTTCAGAGGACAAAATGGAAGAAGTGAATAAATGAATGAAAAAGTGCTACACAACAATAGCAATCAGAGAAATGCAGAAATGCAAATTAAAACAACACCGAGATACCATCGCACCCCAGAAAGAATGGCTATCTTAAACAAATCAACTAATAACAGATGTTAGAGAATCCTTGGGAAAAAGAAACCCTTCCCCACTGCTGGTGGAAATGTTGACGGGTGCAAATATTATGAAAATCAGTGTGTAGAGTCCTTAGAAAACTAGGACTGGAAATACCATTTAACCAACTATCCCTTTTTTGGGAATTTTCCTCGAAAAACTGAAGACATTGTATCATAGAGATACATGTGTTCCTATGTGCATAGGAACACATGTTCCTATGTGTTGTCATAACACACTGGTTGCTGTGTCATGTTCCAGTGTGTTGTCATAACACACTGGTTGCTGCTGTGCTCTCTCTCAGCACTATTTATGATAGCCAAATCTTGAAAGCAAGCAAGGTGTCCATCTCTGAGGATTGGGTGGAAAAAGTGTCCATTTCCTCACAGTGGATTATAACTCAGCTATAAAGAGTGATAAACTTAAAGCATTTATGTTTAAGTGGATGCAACTTGAAGATATATTCATAAGTGAAGTAAATCAGAGCCATATTTATCAGTATCATATAGTCTCCCTAATATAAGAATTAGAAGTAATACAAATAGAAAGGTACAACACAATTAAAAGAAAAGTGAGAACTTGAAGATTAGACAATGCAGACTGGTCAAGCAGAAAATCTGGGAAACATGTCAGGGGCAAAGCCATACATTTACACACATAAGATGTGTAAGTCAATGATCCTGAGAACTAAGAGCATTTTTTTTTGAAACTAGCATTTAATTGGAAGGATTCTCACCCTGACTAACTATATATGCTGATACCTGTGAACTAAACAACTGCACTGAAGATAGCATTGTGTAATACCAGGGTCATACATTGAATGCCTGTCTTTCTCATCTTCTAAGTACGTACTGCTTGTCATGACATACCAATTACTGCCATAAGGTAAATGTTTATTTAAAAAAAGGGTAATGAAGAAAACAAAAGAGAGAAAAGTCAATGGATAATTGTGCTACAGTTGGGTATATATGGTTAGATTTCTAAATATCTATGCAATAATATATAATTATTTATTCATATTTTTGAAAATATTGTCCATAATGGTTGTCCATAGTACTAGAAGCCAACATAATATTCTGTCCAACCACCATCAGTGCAAATCTTGCTTCTCATAGGATTATGTAGAAGCACAGCATTATCTATCCCAACTGTACTGTCTATACACACAATCATGATTTTTTCTTTCTATATCCCTTCCTTTGTCTACACCTGTCAAAGATGGGAACTCCACTGTCATTCAACCAATTTAGGTTCCTGAACTTGATGACACAATCCAATACAGTCCAACATTCCACAACAATAGTGAGTTATCTGAAGAAGTTGTCGACCATAGTCATTTACAGCTCAACTTATTATTATGGCTGCACATTGTATACCTCATTTTTATACTTTTCTGCTGGATGGTTAAGACCTAAATAGAGCAAGACTTATATACCAAAACATGTAGTTTTTGTTTCTGATGAGGTGAGTGAAGTCCCCTCAGGGTTTATCTTGTAATCCTGTACCTTATTCTGTACACCCTTTGTCTGTGTCATCCATGTGGATGAGTCATGGCCAATGCTTGACCAGTTTGCTCTCTGTGAGAGCCTGAGAGAAAGTTTTTATTTTTTAATTTTTTTTCTTCAAATGGGTGAAAAAGATGTGGTATTTTTATACAATGGAGTATTACTCATCCATAAGAATGATAAACTTGAAGCCTTCATATATAAGTGGATGCCACTTGAACATATAAGTGATATTAATCATGCACACATGTGTAAATGGTGTAGTCTTCCGAGTATAAGAACTCAAAAGAAGTAATACAAATAGAAATGTATAGCACAATTAAAAGGAAAGCAAGAACTTGAGGGTTAGACAACAAAGAGAGAGCAAGGAAAAAAGCTAGGAAACACTACAGGTGCAAAGCCATACATTTATATGCACAAGATGGGTAAGGCAATGATCCTGAGAATCTTCAGTAGGTTTTGAACCTAGCAGTTAATTGGAATGATTTTCACCCTCACTAACTATATATGCTGATACCTAAGAGCTAAACATCTACAGTGAAGATGGCAATGTATAATAGCATGGTCATACTTGCAGTTCCTGTCATTCTGGTCCTCTGAATATGTGTTGCTTGTCATAACACACTGGTTGCTGCTGTGCTCTCTCTCAGGTAGATATTTGTTTAAAAACGAAGGGAGTGATGAACTAAGGCAGGGGAAAGTAAAAGGTATGTTGCAGGACTGTCCTGCTACAATGCTGTATATGGTTAGATTTCTGAACTTATGTGTAAAAATATGTAATGGTTTATTCCTTTTTTAATATGTTTTAATGTTTTTCCGTGTTCTGTAGGGACTGAAATTTTAACATATCAATACTTGATGGAGGTATGTGGTGGCACTTTGATAGGGATTGCATTAAATCTGTATAACAATTTTATTTTCAATGGTGAGGTTTGAACCCTGAGCTTACTGTCTACTAAGCAAATGTTCAAACCTGAAATATGTCCTCAATTTCTAATTATCACCTAATGGGTAAAAAGTCAAAGAATTTTATTCAATAAACTGCAATGCTAAATTAATCATCACAGAAAAGTTGAAGAGACTAATATTGTTGAAATTCAAATCATTCCTAATTTTCTATAGGTAGAACTTGATTGAAACATTCGTTACTTCCAATAGTAGATGCTACCTTCTCTTCAGATGTTGCCAAGATAATAACTACAAAAGGAGAGAGGCAAGATTCAAGGAGCAGAACAGATAGAGTAGATCCTATTATGTAAACTTATTATTTTTCAAGCTCTATGTCCTTCAGCAGATGAACGGATAAACAGACCTTTCAGGGGGAATACCACTGTGTCATGAGAAAAGATAAACTTGAGACATTTGTAGGAAAATAGGGGCATCTTTAGACCATGATGATAAATAAAGTAAATGAGACACAGGTGCTTAAATTCTACATGGTTTCTCTTATAAGAAAAACTCAATATATAAATAAAGAGTACAAAGTAAAAGAAAGATAACAGCACAAAAGGAAAATATTCTACTGCAATCCAGCATAGAAATGTATGGAAAAGTATATCGTGATTTAACATAATTGTCTTTTATCTGTCATATGTTTTTAGCCTATTAATCTGATTATTAATCTGTATATGTTATGTGTATACATACATTACCCTGATTTTAATCTCTCTATACATGTATATTTTATATATGTGCATTATATACATGTGTCCATTTCTTCAATGAATGTGATCATTATGAATTGCAAAAAGGCACTACTAACAATTAAGAAAAATAAAGGAAATTCTGCTTATGAAAAAAAAACTTGATGGATAGTACTTGTTCCATGTTATGCCTAAGATGTTTGATATTCAGACAAATATTTAAGTTAAAAGCATATGTTGTAGGGTAATAATAACCTCTTTTCTGGAGGGTTAGCAACCTACATTTGCAGACCAAAAATTAGGGAAAAGAAGGGATACAATAACTCCTAACATTTTGGCCTTAACCTTTAAAGGTCAGTGAAGATTCAGGACATAGGAGAACCTATATTGCAACATCCAGTAACTCAGCTGTGTCCCACATTTTCGGACCCAAGAGATTATGGGCCCCCAGAGGAACGTGATCAATGATGTATAGTGTGCCTACAGAGTGACATGGAAAGAAAACATTCTCTCAGGCTTTCACAGAGTGCAAATATGCCAAGTAATGGCTGTGACTCATCCACATGGCTGACACTGACAAAGGATCTACAAAGTGCGGTACAGGCTTTCAGGATAAATCCTCAGGGACTTGACTGATCTTATCAGATACGAAAGTTACATTTCTTGTTATATACGTCTTGCTTTATTTTGTTCTTAACCATTTAGCAGAAAAGTATAAACATGAGGTATAAAAGGTAAAGCCATATTAATTTGCTAATTATCAAAGGCTCAAATCAACAACTTCTAACACTGCCAGTCCCATAGAAAACCCACTACTATTATGGACTACTGAACTATATTTGAATATTTTGCTGAATTCACGCACCTAGTATATTTAACTAACAATGGAATATCCGTCTCTGAGAAAATTAGATAAAATGGAGATACCAATGAATGACTATTTTGTATCTGTATATTCAGAGTAGGTATATACAGCTACATTCTTTTAATTCAAAGAATAAACAGTTTTGTTCTAATAGTGTTTGTGGACAGGATATCATGTCTCCATCTTGTACAAGGAATAACCACTAAGACAATAATATGCAATGTATTTATTACTGAAAATGTCCTAGTAATTCGTTTTGAAACTCTCATTGTTTCTCAATAAAATTATTAAAATATCAGAGACCCTATTTCTAGACTGTTTTTAATGGGCTGACTGACTGACTGACATATAAAAATGCAATGTAATCAAATGGAGCAAGAATAGGATCTGACACTGGTAGACATGGGTTCAAGATGGCAAATTCTAGAAACAAGTGTTTGTCAGTAAATCTAATAAAAGAATGCATTGTCCAATAAGAGATACTTTAGTTTTGCTTACTAACAAAGCTGGTTGCCTAAAATACATTAAAGGCATTGATATTGACACTTTTTAAAATTGTACTAGTGAATAAATCCAGAGCTTTCACACATGCACATCCTCTGAACATTCATTTTGTGCTGTACTAGCACCTCCCCTGAAGTGTGCTGAGATACCGAATGAGGCTGTGCATGGTGGTGCACACCTGTAATGCCAGCCCTGGGGAGTCTGAAAATAAGAAGGATCACTACGATTCCAATCTGTGTAGTGAGACCCTGTAGGCTCTGTACTAAATTCATTAAAAAACAAAGAAGTCTCATTTTGAGACAGGATCTTGCTAAGCAAGTAAATTTCTCAGACTAGGAGAGAATTAGTGATGCTAATGCAGTGCCTCAGAGTGCTGTGGTTACAAGTGTACACCATCAGTTTTGGCATCATTTGTAGTTTTGATGCACAGAAAATGATGATTTAAGGCCAGGGAGATAGCTCAGCAGCTTAAGATTCTGCCTAGCAAGCATAAGGTTCTGAGTTCAATCCCCAGTAAAAAAAAAAAAAAAAAAAAAAAAAAAAAACAAAGATAATTTTATATGGCACTACTTCCAGCCTTTATATGGAATAATATTTTCTGGAGCATACTTTTCAGGTGAAATGAGTTTTTTTTTTTGATGTGATATCATTCCAAAGCTATAAAAGAGCTGTATTTCTATTTCCTTTGGAAACCACACTACAGATCTTTTTTCTAAGTCATTGTACATCACTGAAATATGACCTACAGCAATTTTCATTGTACTTACAAATAAAACCTGCTTCACATTTTGAATCACTGAATGACTGCAAGTCTGTGCCAAAAATACTTTTTCCAAAAGATTCAAAAAATGGTACCTTTTTGTATTCTTCAGCTAGAACAGCTTCTTGGAGATTTTGTCTTTTTATGCATTCTTGTGCCACTCCTTCAGCTCTTGATTCTTTCATTTACTTGGAACAGCAATTCACAGAGCAGCTGCTTTATTGTGTTGTTCTCTCTCATTGTCTATTGCATCCAGGGAAGCAGTATTCAATTCCAGGAAGACTGCTTTCAGATTAGCATACTTGCCACACTACAGGACATTATTCACAATGGACATTCCAATCATATTAAGTAATCACAAAGGACAGTTATTGCTATAAATTAATAAATTACTGACATTGAACAGACATTGATATGAAAATTGTATTATTTGAAAGAAGTAGAGAAAGTTCTGAGTTTCAAGTATATGAGGATTTTAATTTGGCCAACAAAGGTTGATGGGCAGTATATCAATACCCACAAGACTTTAGTAACGATGTAAGTGAGATGATTTGTGAGTATTGTTACCAGAAATTAGTGATTTGGAGGAGCTAAAATTTGTTCAGAGAAAACAAACTTAAGTACATTTTGAATGATCTTTCTTAGCATGGGCAGCTTTATTTGACTTGTAGTTAAGAGATTTAGTAATTTCTCATAGTTTATTTTTTAAAAAAGGCATATGTGTGTTGGTGATTAAAAATAGAATTATAGTCAACTGAAAGTTGCATGAAGTTTTACTAAGAGAGATTCTAAATGATCTAAGTACAGAGATATGCTAGAGCTGTGCTACCTTTCAAGAGTTTATATTGTACATCTCCTTCCAATGTGTCATTTTGTGATATCACACTGGTAGCTTCAATTTGGAAAAAAGGGGATTAGACAAGTCTATAAAATTGGTTAAGATTACAAATCTGAACTTTATTTTCCTATAGGGAAGCAATTGTTAAATATTTTAAAGCATACTCTTCAGCTTATGTCATGTCTCTCAATTTTAAATTCAATTATGCATAAAACAACTATCTGTGGATATGCTAGAATTTTGGGATAAAATGATGTCCTATGTGCTATGCTGGAATAATTCCTAGTCTAGCATGAGAAACAGACATATAGATGTAAAACTCTATATATCCTACTTCTTTTTTTTTCCTGATCACATTTTCACCAGGTTCTCTACTTATATTTTATGAGATATACTGGCCTTTTTACTGTTCTTAAACACTCATGGCTTATTCCTTTTTCAAGCATTTGTACCTGCTGTTCTCTCTATCTGGCATAACTTTCTTCCATATATTTCCTTCTGGGCCTTGTTTCAAGTCAAATATTACTTTCACAGAAAATCTTTTCCTAACTTAGTACTAAAGTAGCCACATCTCACTCTTCCTCTGTTAATTTATTATCACAGAACATTTTTAAAAATTTAAATAAATTTAAATGAATAATAAATTTAGATTTACAGAGAAAGAGCAAAAGCATTTCAAAAAAATTTCTAGAGACCACATTTGAATGTTTTACATTGCTATGATATATATGTCTTACAAAAGAAAAACTGACATTATTACATTGCTCTCAACTAAATCTTATGTTATATTTGGATTTCACTTGATTTTATCTAATATCCCTTTGTGTTCCAGCATTACAGTCAATATACCAATGTTTAATTATCATTGACTAGTTATCTTCCTATTCTCTATAATAGTTTCTCAGATTTTTGTTATTTTTGAAGTTTTCATTCTTTGTGAAAATTGATGGTGAAATATTTGGTCAAATATTTGTCAGTTTAGGTTTTCAGAATTTCTTGAGGCTCGGGAGAAGTTATGGCGTTTTGAAAGAATTAAGGAAAAGAATAGTGACCATTTCATTTGATAGTCAAGGTGTACAATATTACTGATAATATCATACATAATCACAAGAATGTTGTCATGTTCATTAGGTTTCTCCAACAAAGTTACTCCATGTTTCCTTTAGAAAACATCAGTGCACATCTTACAGAACTAGAGAAAATATTCCCAGAATTCATTTGGAACTGTAAGAGATCTACAATAGAAAAAACAATTCTAGGCAACAAAGGCAAGGCAGGTGTCATCACAATAAGGACTTCAAGTTATACTTCACCACTATGTGTTACAAACAGTATGATACAGAAATAAATATACCTAAAGAACAATGGAAATGATTAGAAGATGAAGATACCAATGAAAACATCTTCAGTCACCTTATCTTTGACAAAGGGGCCATATGTATCCACTGGATGGAATATAATCTCTTTAATAAATGATATTGGGAAAACTTGCTTTCCATACTCCAAAGACTAAAATTAGACCCATGTCTATCACCATTAACTAACTTAACATTAAAGTTAATCAACAATATAAATTTTAAATCAGAAATACTGAATCTTTTGGATAAAATGAGATGGAACACTTGAAGTCATAGGTGTATGCAGACAATGAAGAAAGCCCCATTCTCGTGGGAAATTTTAAAAATAATCAACAACCATGATTTCATTTTATGGAAAAGCTTTTGCACAACAAAATGAACCATGAACAAAGTAAAAACATGTTTGATTTTTTAGGCACTATTGTAAAGGCATATTTTCCCTAACTGAGATATCCCTTAGGAGTTTGTTATTTGTATCAAGGAATACTACTGATTTATGAATATTGACTTTGTATTCAGATATGTGATTGAACTAAGTTATTAAATCTGAGATTATCGTGGAGCCTTTAGGGTCTTCTTTAAAGAATATTATTTCATCTGCCAATAATGATAGTTTAATTTCTTCCTTTCCTAACTTTATTCCTTTTTTTTGTATTTTGTATTTTAGTGAAGGATCTGCTGGGTGTTCAGGGTCTCACTATTAGATTGCACTCATAGTGATTCACCTGTCAGCAGCCTACCCACAGTTAGGATTACAGGTGTGTGACACAATGACCAGTCTCAGTTGCTGTCTCAGAGAGCCACATGAGTGGGGCTGGCACAGCAGGCCCTGAGATTAAACTCCTGGCCCCTGTGACTGCGTAAGCAGGTTCTTTAAACCTATTTCTGTCATTTCTTTTTCTTGTCTATATCCTCTAGCTAATGTTTACAGAAGTACAACGAATAGAAAAGTTGACAGTAGACATCCTTTTATTAATCCTCATTGGGTATAGAAACCCTCAGGAGTTTTTTGTCTATTTAGTATGATGTTGGGCATTGGTTTTTTATAGATGGTTTTTATCACATTGTACAAAGACAATTTATTTCATTTTTCTATAGGTTTTTTTTTATTATGAATGCTTCATGCACTTTGTCAAATGCTTTTTATGTCTGTTGAAATGAACATATTTTTTGTGTGGCTCTTTTTATAGGGTAGTACAATTATTGATTTGCTTGAACTGAACCAGCACTGCATTGTAGGGATGACTTCTACTTGGCTGTTGTGTATTATCTTCTTGATGACTTGCTGCATTCTGTTGCCTAATATTTTATTGAAGATTTTAAAATATGTTTTCACTAGGGATATGGGCCTATAGTTCTCTTTTTTTGATTGGATTCTTCTCTGGTTTTGGTATCAAGGTAATACTTGCTTCTGGGAAATGACACTGGTAGTATTATTTCCCTTTCAGTTTTATTAAAGAGTTTGAGAAGTAATGACATTACATCTTTTTTCTTTTCTTTTCTTTGCTTTTCTTCTTTCTTTGCTTTTCTTCTTTTTTTCCTTCTTTCTTCCTTTCTTTCTTTCTCTTTTTCCCTTTCTTTCTTTCTTTCTTTCTTTCTCTCCCTTTCTTTCTTTTTTTTCTATTTATTTTCAGTACCAGGGATTGAACTCAGGGCCTTGCACTTGCCAAGTAGGTGCTTATTCTACTGAGCTGTCTCCCTGCCCCTATACCTTCTTTAATTGCCTTATACAATTTATCAGCGAATCCACTGAGACCTAGGATATTCACTTTTGGTAAGATTTTTTTTATATCTTTAATTTTATTCACTGTTATTGTTTTATCTAGAATTTTTATGTTATCTTGAAAATTCATATGTATCAACGAGTAGGTCCATTTCTTGTGTTTCTTTTCTTCCTCCCTTCCTTCCTTCCTCCCTTCCTTTCATTCTTCCTTCCTTCTTTCCTTCCTTCCTTCCTTCTTCTTTTCTTTTTTTATATTTAGTACAAGGTCTACATGATCTCACTATGTAGAGCCTACTTGTAGTGATTCTCTTCTTTTCAGCCTCCCAAGTGCTGGGATTACCAGCTTGTACCACGACACCCAGTCTCAGTCACCATCTCAGAGCACCCCAGGGGTGGGGCTGGCATGGAAGGTGGGGGATAGAACCCCCTGTTTCTGCCTAAACAGGAAGCTTTATCTGCTGAGTTATCTTACAGGCCTTATTTCATTTATATTTTTTTTTCTACTTTGTTAAAATATATATGCTCAAAATAGGTACTGAAGAACTTCTAGACTGCTGCAAATTCAGTGATTTCACTCATTTCATTCCTAATTGTATGAATTTGAATCTTTTGTTTCCTTTTTAAATTGTTTGACTAAGAGTTTATCAATTGTATTTAATCTTTCAAGGAAACCATTCTTCTGTCATTTGATTCTTTGAATTGTTTTATTAGTTTCATTTTCATTTATTTTTGCTCTCATCTCTAACATTATTTTCCATTATAAAAGCCTTGGGCTTGGACCGACTCCGCCATCTTGCTCCATCCCGCCCGCCCCGCCCAGCCCCTGAGAACTGCCAGAGACAGCGCGGCCAACTCCGCCATCCTGCTCCATCCCGCCCGCGCCTGCCCAGCCCCAGAGACCAGCCTGAGACAGTGGCTGACTCCAGTGGCCTCCTGGATCCCATGCCAAGCTCTCCCAGTGAGAGCGAATTTACAGGACTCACCAGGCGTCCTAGATCAGTGACAGTGTGGTGAGTCTGAGGGAGAGCATTTGGCTTCTTCCCACACGCGTTTCGTGGATCCCTGTCCCCAACCCCTCCAAGCCAGTGACTGGCCTGAAACCTCAGGACCCACTCACCTACACCTCCCCGGATCCCCTGACCTGAAGCCCACTGATTTAGTGGGAATTTCCCCGATTCTCTGGGCATCAAAGGTCAGTGAGTGTAGAACCTCAGGCCCGTCGTGCCTGAGATACATTTCCCAGGGATTAAGCTGCCCGTCACCTCCCGTGGCCGGGTGACAGCTCCAGGCACACTGTGCCAGAGAAACACTTCCAGGTGATTACTGGTCCCACCCCACAGCCCCAGACCCAGTGCAG
>PVKA01011503.1:0-60693 GCA_004027165.1 Ctenomys sociabilis | reverse complement strand
ACATATTTATCTACAAACTTATATAAACACCAATTATGCACTTGGGAAGAATGAAAGTTAGAAAATGGTTGCATCTTGGGAAATGTGGTCGGCCCTCTTGGCTAGAGTCCCTTTTGATCTTTCCCAGGATTCTTTCTCTGCTCATGTTCTTTTTTTTTTTTTTTTTTTTTTTTTTTTTTTTTTTTTTTTTTTTTTTTTTGTCTTTTTGAGACAGGGTCTCACTATGCAGTTCAGGCTGGCCTCAAGCTCACTTTGTAGCTCAGGCTGGTCTCGAACTCACAACAATCCTCCTGCCTCAGCCTCCCGAGTGCTGGGATTACAGGCATGCGCCACCACGCCCGGCTCTCTGCTCATGTTCTTAATCTGTTTTTTTCTAGTCTGACTGACCTCAGGATCTGTTCGCTTGGACACATTGTTGTGGTTTATATCTAGATGTCCTGCCAGAGCCTCATTAGCCCATAGGTGGGGATGTTGGAAGGTGATTGGGTTATTGGGCGTTGTAGCTCACTTGCACTTGAAAGGTGGCATCTAGGAGGTGGGAAAGGAAGGGTCACTGTGTGTGTGAGCTGGAAGGGTTTATCTCCCCTCCCAGTTCCTCCACTGAATCTCTGCTTCGGGGACACTATGAGGTAAATAGCAATTTCTCCACTATGCCCTTTGGCCATGCTATTTTGTTTTAGAACCTGCTGATTATAGACTGAAACATGAGCTAATATAAATCTCCTCTCTCCATTGTGGGTTTCTTATATTTTGCTCAGCAATGAGACATAACAAAGACACCCTCCTCTCTTCTTCAGCAAAGCGCCTCTCTCATATCCCCTCAGCTTTCCAGGGCCTCCTCCTTTCCCACATCAGCACATTGGACTGATCTCTCCCTGTTCACATTCGTGCCAGGGTCCTTTCTAGGGGCAGACATCAGAAGTCATATGTTCAACCATCAAATACCCATGGGTAAGTGGCTACCATCTTCCTCTGGCTATCTCAGAATTGTATCTATGACAAACAAAACCATCTATCTGCTTCTCATCACATCCTCTCTCTAGAACAACTTCTCAATTATAGCAAGTTCAGGGGAAGATGTTTTTACTATGACTTTCCACAAAATAATAGTACTTTGTGGAGAGTTTTTCAGCTACCAGGTAGACTCTGTCCCCTTAGACACTCAGCTGAACATCTGATATGTGGAAAAATCCGGCTGAGAAGGAACAACTAAAAATAGAATAGGAAACAATGAGTCATGGCCTAAATGAACAAATGCATTAAATGATATATTAGATAGAACGGAATGGCCAAAGGAACCCTGAGGCTGCTTTGAAGTGATTGTCTCCTTGTGAAAATGTAGGTGCTCAGGGGTCTCTGGAATATTGGCAATCACAAACACTTCTTTTTGTAACTTAGTTGCTTTAGTGGAGATTTTTTTCTTTCTCTTAGAAGACATGATCTGCACCCCCTTCATTTAAAAATTTAGTCTTAAGATAAACGTTGGTGCAGATTTTCTTTTTCTCTCCCTCAAATGGCTATAAATCTACCTCTGAAATAAACAACCCAGCTCCGTGGGCTTATCAGGAGAGCAACATCCATGCTAATCCCTGATCAGCCAGGTGCTTGCCCCCTGGGTGACCTTGAATTAAGACCAGGCCGCCTGCTCCCTCCCATCTCTAGTTACTTCCTGTCAGTCAGTAACATTAGCACAATGCCCCTCCCCATCTGCGGGTTAGATGAAAAAGGAAAACATGAGAAAGTGTTGGCTAAAAAAAAAGCCTCCGGTGACACAGGTGTGATGAAAAGAACAGATCAGGTGCAACCAGAAGCTCTAAATTCTGACCCAGCCTGTGTCACCAGCCCTGAATCCAGTCAGCCTTCCAGACATGGTTCTGGAAGCTGGGGATGAAAGGGACGCAATGATGACATGATGTATGAAGCCAGGAAGTTTTACTGAGACACCTGAAAAAGCTGAGCGTGGTGGCATATGCCTGTAATCTCAGCACTTAGGAGGCTAAAGCAGGAGGATTGCTGAGAGTTTAAGGCCAGCCTGGACTGTTACAGTCAGTTCAAGGCCACCTTAAAATTATATAGAAAGACCTTGTCTCAAAAAACCAAAAACAACCAAGCAAACAACACACACACACACACACACACACACACACACACACACACATATACACACACAAAACCTGAAAAAAAAAAATCAGACAATAGGATTAGAAATGAGCTGCCATGTGGCACAGGATGTCACTTCTATAACTGTAGTTGAAATACATTCTGTGTAAGATTTCTCACCTTCCTGATCATGGGATATCCCGGGACTGCAGCTCTTGTTCCCCAAGGTAGCATTTGATGGTGTCACTGCTTATTTGTCCATACATGCTTCTCCTCCTTTCAGCTGGGAAGTTAACCGCTTGGGGGTGAGAGTTACATGCTTCTATTTATACTTAAAAATTCACAAACATGATCTCTCTCTCTCCCTGTCTACCTCTCTTTCCCTCTCTCTGTCAGCTTTGAAATGTAATCACATACCATATAGTTCACCCATTTAAAACATGCAATGCAGCACTTTTTTTTTTTCTGTAGTTTTAGGGAAGGGTCTACAGGGTGTTTAGGGTCTCACTACTCGATCGGACTCATAGTGATTCTCCTGTTGACAGCCTCCTAAGTGCTGGGATTACAGGTGCGTGCCACCACGGCCAGTATCAATCACCATCTCAGCCTGCCCAGGGGTGGGGCCGGCATGGCAGGCCCAGGGATTGAACCCCCAGCTCCTGCATCTGCCTAAGAAGGTGCTTAATCTGCTGAACTATTTGGCCAGCCCTAGCACTTGGAATATATTCACAGAGCTGTGAAATCATCACTACCATCAATTTTATAATATTTTCATCACACAGAGAAGAAATACCGTACCAGCCCATCCTGCCACCCTTCCATCCCCTCCCCTACAACCTTAAACAAACCGTAATGTATTTTCTGTGTCTAGAAGTTTGCCTATTCTAGATATTTCATATAAATAGATTCATACAACATGTGACCTTTTGTGTCTGGTTTCTTTCTCTCACCATAATGTTTCTAAGATTCATTTCTGTTGTAGCATGAATCAGAATTTCACATCCTTTATGACTGAACAGTAGGCCAATGCATGTTTTTACCATATTTTAGTTATCTATTTATCAGTTGATGGACATTTGGGTTACTTCCCTTCTGAGCTGTTATGAATGATACTTTTATAAGCATTCATCCACAAATTTTTGCACGGACATATTTTTTCATTTCTCTTGAGTACATCTATGAATAGAACTGCTGGCCAAATGCTAAGTCTATCTTTAACTTTTTGGGCAGAGAGGTGCTGAGGATCCCACCTTAGGTCTCACACATGCTAAGGAGGCACTTCTACCACGAAGTCATACACTCAGCCCTACCTTCCACTTTTTGAGAAACTGCAGACTATATTTCAACGTGATTGTACTATTTTGTGCTTCCAACAGTACGCGGTTTCTGATTTTTCTACATTTATACCTTATTAATGCTTATTTCCTGACCTGGCTTTTTTTTTTTTTTTTTTTTTTTTTTTTTTTTTTTTTTTTTTTTTTTTTTTTTTTTTTTTTTTTTTTTTTTTTTTTTTTTTTTTTTTTTTTTTTTTTTTTTTTTAATTTTAGCCTTTTGAGTATGTTCAAAGTAGTACCACAATTTGGTTTTGATTTACATTTGCCTGAAGGATGTTCAGTATCTTTTGATGGGCTTGCTATTTTGCATATTTTTAAAAATATCTGTTCCAGTCCATTGTCCATTTAAACATTATCTTATCAACCTTTTAATTTTTGAGTTATAGAATTTCTTAGCTACTTGTGGTGGCACACATGTGTAATCATAGCACTCTGGGGAGCTGAGGCAAGATAGCAAGTTGGAGGCCAGAGTAGGTAACTTAGTGAGACCTTGTCTCTAAATTAAAAAAAATTAAAATGTGCTTGGGTTGTCACTCAGTGTGAAGGCTCTGGGTTTAATTCCTAGTACTGAAAAAAGCAAAGAAGAATTTGTTAATATATTCTGTATGCAACTTTCTCATCAGATATGTAATTTGAAAATAAATACTTTCTTCCATTCTGTGAATTGCCTTTCAATTTCTTGTATGTGTCTTTTAAGGCAAAAAAGTTGTTAATTTTGATAAAGACTAACTCGTCTATTATTTTCTTTCATCACTTGTTATTTGATATTATAACATAAGATTCTACTGCCAAATCCAAGATTATGGAGATTTACCTCTCTATTTTCTCCTAAAATGTTGACAACATTGGCTTTTAGGGTTAGGCCTTTGACCCATTTTCAATTACATTTTGTGTATGGTATAATGATTCCTTAACATAGGTCTGTCTACTGTGCATTTACGGTAAGATCAAAGGAAGTTGGAGCTGGGTCTCACCATCTCTTAATCATTCAGCACATGTGCTCTGAGGAGCCAGACCTACCTGCACTTCGGGCCCAACACGTACCTCATCTAGCCCTGCGGTTACCTAGTGTTAAGGGTAATAGGAGAGAGCGTGGGGGAGGTAGCATTGTTTCACACATTGCAATAAGTGCACCTTCCAGGTCAGGGACTATCCAGTCAGAAGGCTGGAGAAAGCTGTGATCTGCAGGGCTGGGGCACAGGCAGGGGACAGCCAGTATTGCATGAGGGGTGGGAAGAAGGTTTTCAGAAGAAACACAGCACTGAGAGAGAGAGACAAAGTGGGAGAAGTGAACTTCGAGAGGTAGGCAGAAAACAAACAGAACAAAGAAGATCTTTGGGGCCAAGGATTATGAACCCTTCTCTGTTGCCTTAGTTCAAAGAGTTTTCCTCCAGCCCTGGGAGGTAGGGTCATTATGCATCTCTGGAGTAGGAAACCATAGCCCAGACACTGAATGGCAGGCCTAGCTGCTAACGAGCAGCAGAGCCAGGGCACCAATCCTCTGTCTTGGACTGGACTCATCTGTCATGAAAGCTCCCAGGTTTAGGTTTAGGAAAGCAAGATCCTGGAAGAACTAGTCCGTGGGAAAGGCTGCATGCAAGGTTGGTGTCTTCTGGCTGGTCAGTGAGTGAAAACACCAGCTGCCTTCCAGGTCATTAGAAAAAGTCTACCTGCCTTCAGTGGCCCAGTTTAGATTGCCTCTTCATGGAGTCGGAGGATATATTCTAAGATGGCCCTTTGGAGTCTCATGGCCTCTGCTTGGAGGTGGATTGCACAGCCCTGTGCTTCTCTGGAGCTGCTTGCTCTGAGATCGTTCTCTGCTTCCTCAGTGCATTTCACAAAGCGGACCTCAGTGTCACACTGCCTAGCCGGTCCTTGGGTTAGGCTTACTCTCCTCCCCATAAGGCACCTGAGCCTTTTAATGGATGGGGCTGTGGGCACCAGGACATGAATCTGAGCTCTGCAGGTGCCTGGAGAAGACTGCTACCACATGAAACTTGACACACAGATGAAATTTCCCACCTGATTACCCAGGAGCAAGCAGACTGGTGTGGCCCTGCAGTCAAAGGAAACCAGATGCCCTCCTTCTCTGCAAGTTGTAGGCTTTTAGCTCTCAGATTCTGTCCAGCTGGATGCTCAAGCAGGGATGATAAAGCAGGGCTATGGCAAAGCTGTAGGAAAAGCAATCTCTTAAAAGCAGACTAAAAAGTTACTTGTCTTGGGCCACAATTTTCCTTGTGATTTCTGTGTAGCTCTTGCCCTTCCCTCAGCCAGCACTTCTCTGCTTATCTGTGGGCTTGAAAATGAGCCTGGAGATAAATTTGATTCAGCCCTGAGCTTTTGTTCTCTGAGTAAATAAGTGCAAGGACACTTGCTGCTTGGGTAACGGGGCCTCTCCGCCTCATTTTTATTCAGCTCTTACTCTTATATTTTAGTCTATTTTGCTTGATCAGAAGCACTGTTGTATTCTCAAAATGTCAATAAGATCCAAGTAAATCCTACACCTGATGGAAATAGGCCAGAATTTAGGGGGGTGGGGAGAAGAAGCAACATTAAGATTCCCTCATAGAAGGAGCAACAGCTACTCGTCCCCAATTCATTACTTCTCTGCAAAAACTGAACCACTATTGGGTGATCCTATAATTTTTTTGTGGAAATCAGAAACCTTGGGTTTGAGTGACATTTTTATATACTAAAATGACATGGGACTATGTGCCTTTCAGGCTCTGTGGCTAACAGATTGCACTCTCTGGAAAAGAATCTGCATGGTGCCTAAAAGCACAAACTCTGGAATCCAAGGAACTAGATTTGCATTGTGCTAACTGCGAACCTCAGATGAATTCTCTGATCTTTGATCATCACCATCATCATTATTGTGTCAATTCAGAATTTATCCACTGAGATGTTTTAAGATTTAAATATGCTTAGCGCAGTGCCTCACCTACAGTAAACCCTCAATAAAGATCAACTGCAATGTTTCTATTTTACTTTGATTTCGTCTGAAAAGACAAGTCTCCCCCCTCAAAAAGGAGGCTTGCCAAGATCCATAGGGCTGAAAACTGCCCAGCAACAGGCCCTGCTTCGAATTTAAGAGCTGCGAGCTCAGTGAAGCTGCAATTGTCTCCTGCAGCTGATCTAAGGCTAGAAACCTGCCCCTCCCCCACTAGGCATGCCCAGAAACTATAGATCCTGCCTTAATTACCAGCAATTAAGCGGGCTTCAGCCTGCAGTACAGAATCCGGCTCTGCCTTGTACCCTCCTGAGGGCCTTACAGGAGCATGCAGCAGCCTTCCTGGAGCCATCCCCACCCCTTCTCTAACCATTTACTTAGTCCTTTCAAAGTTCCTCAGTGTCAGACGTACCCTGAGCCAGGGAAATCTGAGAACCACGGGTGGGATCCTCCAGTCCCTGCATTCTGGACTAATGCAGGCAGGCAGGCGTTGTCAAGGGCGAGCCTCAGTTTAGGAGCTGCTTTGTGAATTAGAGAGAGAGAGAGAGAGAGACAGAGACACAGACACAGACAGAGACGCAGACAGAGACACAGACAGACAGAGGCTGCTACCATTGCAGTTGTCTTTTTTTGCTTAAAATAAAAAAAAAACTGTAAAGGGGAATTTTTTTTTTTTTTTTGTAATCCAGAAAGAAAGAACACCTAAGTAGAAAATAAAATCGAGAAAAGAAAAATAAAATGTTTTCTGATGTGGATAAAGGGCTGATAGCCATGGCACAGGTGTTACAACAAAAACTGAATGAGTCAGAGAGGGCGCTGGGGTTGGTAAGCCATCTACACGGTTCTCAGACTTTATTTATCTGTTTATACAGTGCAGTTCTGAGAATCAAGCCCAGGAGACCACATATGCTGAGCAAGCACTTTGACATTAAGTAACATTCCCAGCTCTTCTGTGCAGATTTTAAATAGCAAAATGGTGAGGACTCCAGGGTTTGGGCGTGGAGATGCTCTTTGGTAAAAGCTCCTCTAGGGCTCTCAGACACAAGCAGACAAGGGGTGCTGGGATAGGAGATGCTACTTTTTTCCACTTGCCTTTGAGCCTTGCATCTCTGGTACAGGCTGCTGAAGCGTGGGGGAAGTCTCCTTGCCTGGCTTTTGTTTGCACTGCTGGCCTCGAGGCAAGCTCATCCTGCCCTCTCTGGAGACCATGCAAGGGGCCACACCTGCTCTTGGCTCTGGGTCCCTGAGGCCAGACAAAGTGGCCGAGCTGTCTCCATCTGTGGCCAAGGTTACAGTGAGCCTTGAGGAGGGCAGGCGGGCACTTCCATGGTGTCTCCTTCACAAGCAGTTTTGTTCTACTACACTAGGTTTGTAGTTATTAATCCTGCTTGCCCAATTAAAAAAAAAAAGACTATAAAAAGGTAAAATGAAGCTTGAATGTATCTCTCTTGCATACATAAATCGTATCTTTTATGCATGTCTATATTTACCAAGATAATTCAGGCAAGGAAAACTCCCACTAGCATGATAAATGTGATTACCAATTTCAGCAGACTCTTGTCTTTTTCTTTTGAAAAAACTAACCAGATGATGGTATGAGCCCTTACTTTGCTGAATCTCTGCTTGGCTAATTACCAGATGCCTCTTTATCCTGACCCACAATGTCATTAGATGGATTCTACCAAATAGAATCTATAACCTCAGTACATATAAAGACACAAATAATGTCACTGCATCCCCAGATCCCTCATGGCCTAATATTTGGAAGCCATGATAGACAAAGTAAGTGCACTGTGACATTAATTTAAAGAAGTAGAAGCCTGGATACAAAACAGAGGCCTGTTTTGTAAATGTATAGTGCACACTAACTTAAGGAAATTCATTCACAAAGCTAGAACATGTTTATGAAGAATTGTCCCCCTCTCCCCCCGCACTAAAGGTGAATAGGGTAGAAACTTTTAGTGACAATGTTAAGAGCAGCTTCACAAGAGTAGTTTCTCTCATCTTACCTTCTCCCACTTTATACTGGCTCCTAAGCTCTATGACTAGGATGGTTGGGCTTGTGTAAGTTGCAAAAGCACTGCACAAGACACCCTCCAATTTTATTTCCAGCTGTAATATCCTGAATTCTTTTTCTTTATCCTAATTCTAAGACAACCTTTCTTTGTTCTCTAATCTCCCTGGTTCACCACACCACTAGCTCTTGTGATTGCATGAACCCAATAACTGTACCTCTCTGGGGGCTGGATTTCAGAACTGGTAGAATCACATCCCTTAACCACCGCTACTTCAGCACCACGGAGAGCGACAGGGTGCTAAACTACTTCCAGAGCGCCTTCACTCCCACAAGCTTTTTAATCCCCCCTGCCCCTCCAAAAAAAACCTATTACAATTCTTAGGTGAAAACGAAGCCCACTTCATTGTTATATACAATTCTACTTACCCCCTTAGTCTTAACTCAGTTTTCAAATTATAACAGAAACATTTCATCTCACTGGGTTTTATAAAAACTCTGTTGGAAAGGTCTGCTTGCTAAAAACAATTCTATTATACCACACCCAGACTATGCCCATTTCTTACTCTGTCTGCTGTTAGCCTTCTGGCCCTGTGAACAGCATGTTGATCCTGCGCGAGAGTCTTGCAGCTGATACTTCCCATAATACGAGTGCTCTTCATCCAGATATCGTCCTTTTTTATTTTCTTACCTTTTGTAGTCTGCCCAAATGCCACCCTGATGGCAATGTCTTCCCCATCATCCTAAGGGCTCCATACCTTCCCTACATCCTGTGCACTCTTAAGCAGCTATTGGTGAAAGCTAGTGTCTTGGTGATTTTTCTTTTTTTTATTACTGAGATAAAATACCTCCAAAATTAAGAACGGAAAGGTTTACATAGTGCACAATTTGTGGAGGTTTCAGTCCATATCCCCTGGCTCCAAGGCAGGTTGGCACAGCATAGGGACAACCTTTCAAGGTGGCTGAAGGTAGCAAAAGCGACAAGAGGGAAAGGAGGGACAGCAAACCTCTTCTCCTCCCTTATCTTGAAAGTAGGCTACCCCCACCTGGGGGAGGGGGTGCAGCACTTACACCAAATCCTTGCCCCCCTCTTGTAGAGGATGAGGATCTTTACAGAGCAAGGACCCAGGGACCCTGCTGAGTTGCTTAGTTAAACTTCTAAACTTCTTGAGTTGATGCAATGTATCAACTATTATACCTAGAAAAAATTTAGCAACTTGGATCTTAATGTGTAGCACTGGTAGGTTTCTAAGATTCCTAAGGTATAAGTACTCCCATCACAGCCAACTGCAAGCTACTAGTGTGGGGCCTAAGACAGGAAGAGTTGGGAACAGCTATCAGCCAGCCCTGGTGAACCGGCAGGAGCTGGTTGAGCACACAACTGCGGGTCACAAAGAGACAGCGGCTGCAGCATATCCTGGGCTTGAGTCTACCGGCAACTACAGCATTAAACCGGGAGAACCCAAAGGGAAAGGCTCTCCTGGGGGAGAGATTTTGCTAGAGCAACGGGTTACCTCTGTCTTTACCTCTGTCTTTCCATAGGCTGCAGAACAATTAAACAGAAATGTTCTGTCTATTCCTTGAAAATTATGCCTCACCCTACAAACCAACTCTGCTGATTGTTTTGCTTTTGTCCAAAGCATTACAATTCTCTCCACTTTGACCTCTTGATCTTCACTCCCCTCCTTGTTTACTCCCAGAAACCCTAGTGCTCTACCCTGAAGACATTGTGCTGTTCTAGGATAACACCCCCTCCCCATGGCACAAGGATACTTCTAGATAGCTGAGTGTGTTGGGAATGGCTCAGAACTCCTTTGGCTGGTTTGCTTGAATCTTATTCTTATTTTTAAAGCTTTTGGGATCCTCAGAACCCCTGTTATCTCTGGCATGAGGTGGACTGACTCTACATTTCTAGGACCAAAGGGCAGATCTAAAAGACCCCAGCATAGTTGCTCTCACTCACCATTCCTGCACTGCATCGGGTTCCCAGCCTTTTGGGAATTATGGTCTCTCAATCCAGAAAATAATGTACTTATTCCTAGTGCTTAAAAATATCACACTTACAGGTTGAATATATTTCCATAAAGCCCCTCACTGATTCCCTGGATACTGATGGGCCCCAGGTTAAGATCCTTGGACCTGTGAGATGAATGATTTTTTTTTTTTTTTGGTTTCCTAAGCTGTCAGGTGTATGTGTGTGTGTGTGTGTGTGTGTGTGTGTGTATGTGTGTGTGTGTACGCATATGAGAAAAGGAGTTAAATATTTCTTACTTAATTGGTCCTCCACAGCCAAATAATGGCTTCTAACTATCAAATTAGTAAAATATCTCCCTACTTTTCCCAATGTGCTTACAAACTAATGGATATGTTTCTGTAAATGGTGTTTCACTGAAGGGAATGATTAATGAGATAATACACAGAAACTAAAAATAAACTATGACTACAACTTTACGTCTATCATTCAAAACACTTTTTTGCAACAATCTAATGCAAATACGAGATAACCCTGGCTAAGCTCCATTTTGAAAAGCGAAATGAGCTATTGCAATTGCTTTTGGACACTGATTTTATTTTCCACATTGTGTCTTTATGATGCAAATGTATTATAGAATTCAGCAGTTTTATTAAGAATTTGTATTTGTCCTTCTTGATTAGCTTCTTTGCAGCCTTCAACACTGTGTCTGTAATTAAAAGCAATTCAAGATATTTGGAAGGGGGTTTTGTTTAAAAAGGCAGAGAAAAAACAAGCACTATGGCACATTAATGTAATTCCAGAATCCAAAAGCTAAGGCAGAACGATTACTGTATAGTGAGGCCTTGTATCAAAAAGAAAAAAAATGGCTGTGTAATAGTCAATCCCTTGATTGAAATACATATAACCAGCTGGGCATACTGTACATTTCTAAATTCCCAGCATTATAGGAGAATGAGGCAAGAAGGTCCCAAGTTCAAACCCAACCCACTAAGCAAGTGTCTCAAAATAAAATGTACTCAAAAGGCTGGATGTGTAGCTTGGTGTAAATGTGTGGGTTCAATTTCTAATACCTGGGGTTTGATCCCTGGTACTGCATACTGCGCTGGCTCCATCCCAAGGCACGCTGAGCTGGTGACTGAGGTGTGACGGCACAGGCCTCTAATTCTAGTGCTGGGGAGGCTGAAAATAGGAGGATCACTGTCGGGAGCTGCTGGAAGCTAGGAAATTGATCAAATGTGTATAGATGGGACTGGGTCTCAGTGCCTGAAGCAAACAAGCTACCTCAGTCTTGAGAAAAACATCCTGTCTGGTTCAGATCAGCTGTTAATCATGAGGCAACCTTGTGTCATGTATTACTAAATTTGCAAAACTATAAAGGATCATTTTGTTGTGCATTGCTTGAGTCTTGCCCATCAGGCAGACCAGCGACCACCTAACCTAGCTTTTGTCTTCTTGTCTATCTTTCATATTCCTGCCACCATGTCTCCCCAGGTAGAGCTGTTTGCAGTAAGACCAACAAAGCCCTACAGATCACTGCAAATTCGAGCTGCATGGTAAGACCATGTACCAAATACATAAAATTAAAAAAAAAATCCTAACACACACACACACACACACACACTTCATATCACCACTCTTATATTACAGCTCTGATTCCCATTTGGGAATTTGATTTCCATTTGGGAATCAGACTGTGGATGTCTTGGAGATTCACCTATAGGACACCACATCCTGGGATTTATTCATGTATTTGTGGCCAATCTCAAGGAATGATTTGAAGTTATAAACATTATTAGGAGAAGAGGCAGGGAGATCAACATGATGTGATAGGTTTTGCCTGCAAAACCTTAGGCCATGAGTAGCTTAGAAGAAAATGTGTGTGCATCTACCAACTTACAGCAGTTGGAGAGGAGGGGCAAGGAATTTTAGGCAGTACAGTGCATATACTTACGTAAACACAAGTATTTATTATACTAAGACTCAGCTTTCAGTTTGGAAACTATAGCCAAATTTTCAGATAAATCTGAGTCACTTGTACCAATCTGCTTCCTGCAATGTGTAATAGGAAAATTAAAAGATCTCTTATTGCATGACTTTTTCTCTGCGTGTGCTGATCAAACCTAGAACCTCACACATGCTTGCCAAGGACTCTACCGTTGAGACCATCGGGTTACATTGCTAGACCCTGTCTGGCTTTAAAAAAAAAATTGCTGTATAATTTATGTGCTACAACACATAACCTGTTAGAATGTATGCTTCAGTGGTTCCTATTATGTTTTTCTTTTCTTTTTTTTGTTGGTACAGGGTCTCACTATGCAGCCCACATTCATAAGGGCTGCTTTCCACCTCCCAAGGGCTGGGATTACAGGCGTGCGCCACCATGCTCGGACTCCATTGCCGGCTCAGCGCACCCGAAGGTGGGGCCAGTGCGGCATGCGGAAGCAGGGATCGAACCCTCGGCGCTGCACTTACCTAAGCAAGCGCTTAGTCCGCTGAGCTATACCGCCAGCCCTCCTATTATGTTCACAAATTGTACAGGCATTTACTGTCCAATATTTTCATCATTATATTTACTAGAAGTCACTGTTTATTCTTTCATCTTCTGTCGCGCGCACCCTCGCCAGCAAGGATGACGCAACAACCAGCTCTTCCATCGGCAGTTTATTCCGGACCCTTGAACAATCTTGCTGCTTCTCTCCCGAGCACAAGCGGGCTGTCTCCTAAATACCCCCAGGGACCCAATCCCAGTTTGACACTTGACCTTTGATGATAGGTCCATCTATGCGGAAGCACACTAGTGCCTTTTGTCTTAACCATATATGGCAATGAACAGCGAGGAGAGCACTCACCCCCAAAAGGGTGGAAGGCGGAAGCCAGCCCCACATTGGGCGCGGCAACACGCAGCTCTCCACAATCTTCCTGTCAACTACTAATCTACTTTCTGTCTCTATGCATTTGCTTATTCTAAACATTTTGCACATATTATCTTTTGTGCCTGGCTTTGTTCATATAGTATAATATTTCCAAGCTTCATCTACATTGTACAATGCATCACAAGTTCACCCCTGTTTATAATTGGATAATATTCTGGGTACATATACTATATTTTATTAACTGATGAGTATTAGTCAGTTGGTGGACACTTGACTTTCTCTTTAGCACTGATATGATCATTATTATTATTATTATTATTATTTTGTGGTACCAGGGATTGAACTCAGGAACTTGCGCTTGGCAGGCAAGCACTTATACTGGGCTAACTCCTCAGCCCCATGATCAATATTACTATAAATATTCATATAAAAGTTTGGGGATAGACATCAAGTTTTGCAGGGTCATGTATATGAAAAAGTATATGTTTAACTTTTCGAGGAATTGCCAAACCATTTTCTGAAGTGGTTGAACCATCTTACTTTCTCACTAGCAATGTGTGAGCCTTTCAATTTCTTCATCTTTATCAATAGTTGTACTAATTCATCTTTAATTATTGTCATTCATTTATTTTACTGAGTGTACAGGGATAGCTCATTACCTTTCCCCAGTGGCTAATGATTTTGAGAATCCTTTCATCTACTCTTGGCTATTCAGAAAAAAGTTTCTTCAGATCACTTGCTCATCTTACTGAAGGCTATCTTTTTCTTGCTGACTTGAAAGAATATTCTATATTTTCTGGATATTAGGCCCTTATCAAATATATGATTTACAAAGATTTTGTCGCATCCTTTCACTTCTTGATGGAATCCCTTGAAAAACAAAAGTTTAAATTTTTGGCAATGTAGCACTTACCTTGTTTTTGGTTGCTTGTACTGCAGCATCATATTTAAGAAAGTACTATCTGAACCAGCCATGTGAATTTACACCTACTTTTTTTTTTTTTTCCAGTACCAGGGATCAAACTCAGGACCTTGCACTTGCCAGGCACTGAGCTGTATCCTTGGACTTACACCTAGTTTTAAGAGTGTTATAAACATTGCCCTTAAACTTAGTTTTTTTATAAAAAAAAGAAAAGAAAAGAAAAGAAAAAACTTACTTTGAGTTAATTTTGCATATGGCCCAAGGGCTCACTGCATGTGACATCTGAAGTAAGAATAAAGGCTGAGGTCAGCGAGGTGCCCTGTTTTTCACCATCAAGTGTTTCTCTCTTGGAGCTGCTAAGAGATCACAGAGTGGATGACACCAAGACCCCCACCCCTACCAACTTCAGATCCATAGGTTCTATTCATAAGCAGAGAACCAGGGAGGATGAGGAAAGAGTGGTCAGAATCTTGAAGAGTGCTACTTTTTTTTGCCGAGTGACTTAATTCTCCTCACCAAAGCCAAGTAGAAGCAGTGAGAGACTCAGATGCTCCCTCAGAGATTGGGGACGTGAGATAGAAAGAGGGTATGTGGCCTAATGACGGGGAGAGTGGCTGGGCAGCCTGGACATTGGCTCCAGAGCTGCTGAGGATCATGGCTGGGCCTTTGCCGCCTCCCTGATATGTTCAGAGAGCTTTTTGCCTGGCAGAGAACTCCAGAAACAAGAGACAAGGTGCACAGTAAGAGACAGAGCCACATTAGACTCCAGAGGGCAGGAACCATACACTTGGAGATGCGCTTGGGACCCTGCAACACACACGCACAGCCCCTCAGGTGATCCTAGTGGGGAGAGGCGCTTTCTGCCTGTGGCGTGCAATTCAGTTGGTGCAGTTAGGGCCTTGCATGCCTGATGATGTCAACTGTTACCATACTTCAAAACCTGGGAGCAAGAAACTGTGAGTGTGAGTGGCAGCCTTAGATGGAGATGTGGCTCAAGCTCCGAGCTTGTTTCCATTACCTTTAGCTAAGTGTTCTCTGCTGGACGGTAAGAGCCTGTTCAGCAGTAAAGATGAAATTCAGAGCATAAGATTAGATTAAGACTGCTTCCTGTGCCAACATCTTATTGTTTTTGTTTAGCTCTGGGTTATCATGTGCTTGGGATGAGCAGAATACAGAGGGCATAAAGAAAAGGGAAAAAGAGAAGAAGGGGAGAGGAAGAAATGGGATAGTGAAGAAGAGAAAAAAGGAGAGGGGAGGAGAGGAAAATCTTGGTCTTAAAAATTACATCTGGATAAGATCTCACTTATTGGGGCCTATGCATAGAATTTAACAAAAGAGAGATCAGAAACCAAGTTTTTTTAAAAAAATTGCATCATTAAAGAAATATGATTGCTCGCAAAGCATGTGTGTAATCTATAGGCACCCTCAAGACCGGTATATTCTCCTGGTAGAGCGGAAGAACTGCAATGGACCAGTGACTGCTATGTGCTCCATATTCCCCAGCCTCTTCTGTTCTATCTGGAAGTCTTACGATGTCTTCCTTTTTTTTGGTGGAACCAGGAATTAAACTCAGGCCCCTGCGCTTCCCAAGGAAGCGCTTACTCTAGTGAGCCATCTCCCTGGCCCCTTACTGTGTTTTCCTATTCCATGGGATTGTGCATGCAGATACATGATTTATGGTCCCAGAGCTCAGAGAGTCACATCCAGAGCCAACATAGAGGGCTGTGTGTGACCTTGGGCTCTGGGAAGCCTGTGGCAGCTCCTGGATGAGCGGGTGAATAAACATTGTCTGTGGGAAAGAAAGCTGTCTAGCCAAAGAGCAAGACAGCTAAAAATTGCCAGTGGTCACCATGTTTTTTCACCTTTTGGTCCAGAATTAATACAATTTATACTGAGTAATAATACAGTTAATATTCAGTAATACAATTTTTACTGAGTGCACGGTTGCTTAGAGCACATTTTTTTTCCAGACTATCCGGTGGTCTGGAAACAACTGTGGCTGCATGGCAAAGCTCTGGCCATTGAGAAATAGCAAAAGAGATGGTGTAGCTCTGGAGAGAAGAGGGGGCATTTAGGCAAGGTGTGTCCTTCTCTTCCCCTTTACTCTTTCTAGAATGCTGATGTGATGGCAGCAGTGGACTGACCTCTTAGCTTGAGGTGAACCTGGCAAGGTCATTTATGACAGGACAGCAAATTAGAAGCAGCCCAAGTCCTCACATCCATCGAATGGCACCTTATGGAGCTGGGCCTCATTGCTTTGGGATCCTATAAACTTCTTTTTAATTTTCTTGCTGTGATTTGGGGTGTTTTGCTATTCAGAATTGAAATGAATCCCAGCCACTACTGTAATGCTTTGGAATAAGCACCTATCCCTTCATAACAAGAGTGTACATTCTTCCACTGTCAGTGTGTGCATTTGAGGTTTTCAAAGAAATGTTTCCAACGCCAACAGGGGCCCTAGGCAAGGTGAAGAGCTCTGAGCAGGCTCGCTTCCAGCTCTTGGGAGTTACAGAGACCAAGGGACAAAGTGCTGTGGACCTCCTACTTTCAGTTACAGAAACTTCAAGGTTAGAAGACTCGCTTCACTCTGCTCCTTACATCTGCCCACCCAACTTTCAGAGGCTGGCCCTGCCTAGAGCCAAAGGCAGGTGACTGTGCTTCCAGATCTGGGCTTCCTCAGCAAATACTTCTTGAGCAGCCCTGAGGAGTGATTGCGATGTGGTAGAGAGGAAGACAGACGCAGCCTATGACCTCATGGAGCTCACAGTGGAGGGTGACACAGTCAGCATCTCTGTGAAGACAGTGGGAGGGAACCTTTGAGGCTGGTAAGATGCACTCCTTTATCTCTTCCCTATGGACAGCTCCCAGCCCACCTCGGCCCATCCTGAGCACCTAGCTGAAGTGCTACCCTGTAGCCTGGGTGTCCCCACTCCAAAATTCTTTTAAAAATGTATTTGGTACAAGGTCTTGCTACACAGTTCAGACTCATAGTGATCCTCCTGTTTTCAGCCTCCCCAGCACTTGGATTGCAGGCATGTACCATTGTGCCCAGACTTGGTTGCTGGCTCAGTGCACTTGGGGGCAGGGCTGGAATGGTATGTGGTGCCGGGGATTGAACCTGGTTCTTTGTGCTTACCTAAGCAGATGCTTAGTCCGTTGAGCTGTTTCACCAGCCCCCTAGACCAGCATTGAAGATGATTTTTCTCCTCCTTTCAGCCCCCTACCTGGCTGAAATTCCAAACCATTCTATCAACTCTAACATACCATTATGTCCCTATGCTACATATAAGGTATAGGAGCCATTAGAACCTTGTGGTTGACACTGAAGGGAGCTTGTTACTGGCTCAATTAGGGAGTTAGGAATATTTTTGGTCTATATCTCACCTTAATCAAGTCAACCTTGTTGTTTTATCTAATTTTTGAAAACTCAACAACACTCATCTGATGGGGAAAGAAATGCTGCATGCATTCATTTTGAGTCTGCCAAGAAGCAGCTAATATGGGATTACATGTGCAAGAGATTTCTTGGCAGAGACACAAGAAAGCAGGAAGAGCTTTCAGATTACAGCACAGGTTTGATTAATAACTGTATGAGAGTAGAAAGGAAGAAGGGAGAAGGGAGGGAGGGAGGGAGGAAAGAAAGAAAGGAAGGAAGGTAAGACAAAGCTCAGACTACACTATAGTTTCCAGAGAGTTGGGCAGTGCTATGGGGATCCTCGAGACAAAGAGACTCTTGGAGTCCTACATCACCCTGGGAGAGCCTGTCCAAGTGTTCTTATCGCCAGGAGCAGCTCGGGGTGAGCAAGCCTAATCTGGGGTGTGTGCTGGGTGTGAGGGCCAGCAGCTGGACTGCCAACCAGCTACGCTCCTGATCCAATTGGTACATGCTCATGGCTACAACAATATGTCACTCTCTTATTCCAGAGAAGGTCTCTTGCCTGCTCCAGCATTTCAACTGCTGCAAGGTTTGTCCTCAGCTGTTGGGCTGCTAGAGGCAGTCTCCATCTGACCTTTCTCTTTTTCACAGTGATCCTCTTGTTTCTAGCCTCACCAGTACTGGGATTACAGGTGTGTGCCCCTATGCCCAGTCTCAATCGCAGTCTCAGTGTGCCCTGGGGGTGGGCCTGGAAAGGCACTCTGGGGATCCAATCCCAGTCCCTGCGTAAGCATGCACTTTAATCCACTGAGCTATCTGACAGGCCCTTTAGAACATTTTTAGCAATATAGATTTTTTTAAAGAATAGCTTTACTGTACCCTCTGCTGCCACACCTGCAGCCTTCCCCACTATCAAAAGCCCAAGTGGGGCATTTGTTATAACTAGTAAACCTGCACAGACAACCATTGCCACCCAAGGCCCATAGGTTATGTTGGGGTTCTCTGTCAACGTCACATGTTTTCAGAGTTTGCATAAATGTACACAGATGGCCACCATGAGAGCACTGTGCAGAGCAGTTTTGCTGCCTTAAAGTCCCTTTAAACTGTTCCCATCTTCCCTCCCTTCCCACTGTCTCCTGCCAACCATTGATCTCTTTTCTACCTCCCCAGTTTTGCCTTTTCCTGAATGTCATAGACATCCAGGATACTTTTGTTCTTTATCTTAAGCTACATTTCCTGAGCTCTGCCTGTGTGACAGGCACAAATTCAGTCTGCTGTGTTGCAAAGCCTTTTGGGTAATGGTGATATTTGGATGATAGTTTAAATTGAAGAGCAGCATTTGGTCATGTGACATCAGCTCCCAGATCCCACTTTCCCCTGCTGCATGTTTGGTAAAGATTTTCTTTTAAAAATACTTACTACAGGGGAACCAACATAGCTGTGTTTGGAACCACTTGACCCCCTCAAATATGTTGGAGTTCAAGAATGTAAAGCCACCTATGGCCCCTTCAGTATCTGCCACTTTTAGTAAAGATAACTTTATTTGTATTTAGTATTGCTTAGATTGTCTTAAGGAAATAATAATTCCTCTATCAGTCTTAGCTGTGACCAAACATGTTACAAATGTGTGGATGTTTCTCCAAGTTTGATATTAACAAGGAAAAGTAGTGCTGACCTGTTGGTAATGGGTTCCACATATTCATGTAAATTGTGAACATTTTTCCAGAAAGCAACTATTAAAGGGAAGATAGAAAATCTTGTAGATTAAAAAAAAAAGATAGCCATCCATGATGGTCAGGTGGTTCAATTCAGTCTGTAAATTACTAAAAGATTACCTATTTTAGTTCAGTGGATTAAAGCACCTGCAAGCAGGTGCAGGAGCCAGGGGTTTGATCCCTGGGCCTGCTGTGTGAGCCCCGCTCCCGGGGCACTCTGAGATGGCAATTGAGACTGGGAGTGGTGACACACACCTGTAATCCCAGCTCTTAGGAAGCTGTAAACAGATCATTATGAGTCTAATCTAGTAGTGAGACCCTGAACACCCTGTAGGCCCTTCCCTAAAATACAAAAAAAAAAAAAAAAAAAAAAAAAAAAAAATTACCTATTTTGTGTCTAAGTGTTATCACTAGAATATGTGGTTCTAGTCTTTCCTATCCAATAGACAAGAGGACTGCATCAGGAGCGCTGGACAGCCAGACCAGGCAGATAGGACACACACAGGTTGAACAAAGCACTAATAGTCTTCTGCAATATTCTTTTTTAAAAAACCATTTATTTATTTGGTACAGGGTCTCATTATGCAGCTCAGACTCATAGTGCTCCTCCTGTCTCAGCCTCCCCAGTGTTGGTATTGCAGGTGTGTGCCACCACACCCAGTCTTGGTGGCCAGCACTGTACACCTGGGTTCCAGGGCCAGCGCAGCATGCAGTACAGGAGATTGAACCTGGGACCCTGCACTTGCCAGGCAGGCACTTAGACTGGCTGATACTCTCAGAGGTAAGATGTGATTAAGTATCTGGCTAACAGGGTAGTTCCAGCTTATACTTGGGCTCCAAGGATGAGCTGTTTGAGAACAGGAACATCAGGCTTCCTCTTCTGTTCGCTTGTGTTTCACCTAGCAGGAGAAATGCCATTTGCAATGACCGGAAGAGTGCAGGGTGCAGGAGCTGCTGTCTGGTGAGGCTCAGGAGCCCTGAGCACACTTTCCTCCTCCCAGCAATGAACTACCTCCCCTCATCCGCCTCTTTGGAACCCAGGCCCACATTTCACTTTTTTTTCCTCTGTAGAATTCTTAGGAAATTGGGATTAGTTTGAATAAGAAAGACTTGGCTTTTCCATTGAAGTCTTCCTTGTCTCAGAATCAGATCCAGGAGCCTGTGCAGCCTTCCTGCTTCCTGGGCTGCTCATCCTCGCAGCCCTCACGGAGGTCCCCTGCTCCTCCCACCCCTGAGAAGGATGTGCTCAGGGCTGCTGCAAGTCTGCATTTCTTTAAAGTGGTTGTGATAATCCCATTCGCTTTGATCAGATACCCACTTTCCAGCCTCTCTTAGCGCCCACAGTGGCCAGAGATGTGATTTTCAGCTTTCCCAATGTGCCACCCAGAGAAAATCTGCTGGGGGAACTTAGGGAAGATTCTGTTTTTAGACAGAAGGCAGACACAGAGGAAAAGCTCATGACGCTGGGCTCGTGCCTGCTCTGCTTGCTTCTTACTTGAATGCATGGCCTGGAGAGGCACCCTTTGTCCTCAGAAGGCAACATGCCGAAGACACCAGAGCCCAAAACTAGCAAGGCCTGGGTCCTTGAACAGCCACCAAGCAGCTGTCTGTCTGCTTGCCCCTGTCTGTCTGCCAACTTTGGGGGTTAAACCAACTAACTATGCTTTCTACTTCTTGGTATTAAAAGTTGTCCTAATGTATACACCACACCGATGTGGTATAAGTGTCCAAGTCATTCCTATGATGCATGCTGACTCAGAGTTCACATGGTCAGTACTGTCAACGTGAACTGAAATTCACATGCCCTTGCTCGGATGGTTTCTTCATATTTCTGGATCTGAAAAACCTCTTATAAATAGTTACGCTTTCCCTATGTGTTCAATATAAAAGACATTTAAGAAGAAAGCCTACTTGTGCTATCGATTTTCCCTCCAAGCACCATCTCTGAACATTGTAGAGTCCTTGAATTTGCACAAAGCTGACCTGACAAGCTCGTGACAAGTTCTTCCCTCTGAACATCCCTGGCTCTAAGAGCTGTCTCTATGGCTACGGCTCTGAGCTGATCACAGAGAGCAAGGAGACGCCGGCGTTTGGCAGCGAGCTCCTTAAAAGACCCCGAATATTATGGGAACACCAGAGGAAATTTGGAACGACTGCCAGCACAGCGCCTGTGACCGCCAACAGCTGCGTGCATGGGAGCTGCCATGCTGGTCCCGGCTGGCGCTCCAGGCGCAGCCCCGCAAGGCCCAGATGGGAAATAATGCTGCAGACCAGGATGATGAAAGGCTGGGACACAGGCTCCTGCCTGGCTCCCCACCCCAGGGGACGTTTTCTGTGTTTCCCCAGGGGAACCAGACCAGAAATTGTCAAGGTAAAGTCACTTACCACTTGCTGTCAGACACAACTATTCTCAGGAAACTCCTGCACACACCACATTTACTTTCTGTTTTACAGTAGGGGCTGAGTCATGTTTGATTTTTTTTTTCCTCTTTTCTAAGTTTCCAAGTGAAAAACTCCTTCAGCGTGATAGCTGATGTGGGTGGACCTAATTGACGATTTTAATCAAAATTTGCAGCCCTATTTCAGGCCCCAGCAGGTGAGTAGAAGCTCTCCCTCCTCTCATTCTGCTTAGTGAGCTGGCAGGTTGGTGTTTATAAAGCACCTAACACAGTCTGCTGATAGTACACATGCGCAAATAGCAGCTTCCCCTCCCTGCCTGCACAAAAGTTGTTTTCAGTACTGCCTCTATTTATCAACAATTATTGTTGTCATTAATGAGAAGGGCAATAATTAGGTTCTGTGCATCTCTATAATCAGATTACACCTTAAAGTAGCAATGTACTTTAGGACCGAAAACAAAATTCTTCCAGTCAAGAAGGAAAATGTATGTCCTTTCAAGAATATCCAGTATCCTGAGGATGTGTAGCCTGGACCAGTGAAGACTTAGAGAATGACAAATGTCTGCAGATCAAAAAAGGACTGTCATGTCAGTGAAGGCTTTGACGTGCTTTGTCCGGATAGAAATAGGAATGAAGACATGGTCTATAGGCATTCTTCATCACTGCCTGCTTTAATTGTGTAGCTCTTAAGAATCCTTGGATAACTTAAAGGAATACTAACATCTGATTTGAAAAGTTAGGAGCTATGGTGTGGGAAGGGAAAGATTCTTCCTCTGTCTTCTTAGATTCTGTGGCCAGGGCCTGAGAATTAAACTCACAAAGGATTGACTGACAGAGGAAAAGCTTTATATGCATATGGGAAAAACTTTACGTGTTATACAGTACATGAAGAACTGAGAAAATAGTCTTGAAAGCTTATATACCACCTTAACAAACAGTGGAAAATCCAGGAGACAATTGGAAAAAGGGTTTAGTTGGGGTCAGGAGGATATGGAAAAGTGATGAGAAAATATTTGAGGAAACAGGTGACAGGCTGCTTACAGCAGTAGGGTTGTTGGAACAGATTTATTTTGCTGTGGACTCTTCACATCCAGTGATAAGAATGTTCTCCTCCTCCTTGTGTTGAGAGAGTAGCTTTTCACAAGAAATTTAGGCTCTGAATTTATTTAATTTAATTTATGTATTTAGTGCAGAGTCTATAGGGTCCCATTACATAGATTGGATTTGTAGTGATACTCTTGTTTCAGCCTCCCAAGCGCTGGGATTACAGGCACACACCACCACGCCCAGTCTCAATCGACATCTCAGGGTGCCCCAGGGGCAGCACATCTGGGACCGAACCCCAGGCACTGCGCTCTGCCTAAGCAGGTGCTTTTATTTATTTATTTATTTATTTATTTATTTATTTATTTATTTATTTATTTATTTATTTATATTGAAGTACAAATATCAGTCAGACAGTTTCAAGATACCTTGACAAGATGGATTTCACAAATTAATACATTGCAAACTGTTTTCACAATATTTTGGTATCATACAAGGTGCATACATGATATTATACTTACAGACATTATCATACTGTATGTCTCATCATTGAATAGAGTGTAGCTGTTCGTGTATCTTATTTTTTATACCTGAATTACATCAAAGATTCAATAATTAGTACTTTCTACCTTGTTATTTTCCCAGTGGCTGTCCATAGCACTAGAAGCCGACATAATATCCTGTCCAACCACCACTAGTGCAAATCTTGCCTCTCATAGGATTATGTAGAAGCACAGCATTATCTATCCCCACTGTACTGTCTATACACACACATCATGATTCTTCCTTTCTATACCCCTTCCTTTGTCTACACCAGTCAAAGATGGGCACTCCATTGTCCTCCAACCAACTTAGGTGCTTGAACTCAACAACACAATCCAGCACAGTCCAGCTTTCCACAACAATAGTGAGTTATTCAAAGAAGTTGTCGACCATAGCCATTTACAGCTCAGCTTAATATTATGACCCTGCGCTGCATACTTCATTTTTATACTTTTCTGCTGGATGATTAAGACCTAATAGAGCAAGACTTATATACCAACACATGTACTTTTTGTTTCTGATGAGGTCAGTGAAAATTGCTTATCTTGTAGTCCTGTACCTTATTCTGTAGATCCTTTATCTGTGTCATCCATGTGGATGGGTCACGGCCAATGCTTGACCAGTGTGCTCTCTGTGAGAGCCTGAGAGAAAGTTTTCTCTCCATGTGACTCTCCCCAGGCACACTATAGATCATTGATCTCTTTCCTCTGTGGCTCCATAATCTCCTTGTTCAGAAAATTTGGGGCACAACTGAGTTTCATGATGTTGCAGTACAGGCTCTCCTATGTCCTGAGTCTTTGCTGACCTTGAAAGTCTAGGGAAAAAATGTTGGCTGAACTTGCAGCTCTTCTATTTCTTCAATCTTGATCTGTGAACTTAGGTTGTTAACCATCCAGAATAAAAGCTGCTTAGTACCCTGCAGCATATGCCATTCACTTTGCCCTATCTGACTCAATTATTTTTAGTTGTTGTTGTACATTTCTATTTGTACTTCTTCTTTTCACTTCTTGTACTAGGGAGACTATACAATATTTACACAGGTGTGTCTGATTTTTTCACTTACGAGTATATTTCAAATGGCATCCACTTCAATATAAATGCTTCAAGTTTATCATTCTTAATAGCTGAGTAATACTCCATTATATAGAAATACATCTTTTTCAACCATTCCTCATGTGACGGACATCTTGGTTATTTCCAAGATTTTCCTATCACAAATTGTGCTGCTATAAACATAGGTACACATATATCATCATGATATAATATTTTCAGTTCCTCTAGTAAAATTCCCAGTAGAGGGATAGCTGGCTTGAATGGGATTTCCAGTCCTACTCTTTTGAGGAGTCTCCACACTGGTCTCCACAACAGTTGTATCAGTCTACATTCCCACCAGCAGTGGAGAAGTGTTCCCTTTCCTCCACAACCTCTCCAACATTTGTTGTTGGTTGATTTCCTTATGATAGCCATTCTTTCTGGAGTGAGATGGTATCTCAGTGTTGTTTTTATTTGCATTTCACGGATGACTAGCGATGTGGAGCATTTTTTCATATATTTATTTGCTTCTTTAATTTCGTCCTCTGAGAAGTGTGTATTCATCTCAGATGCCCATTTCTGAATTGGATCTTTAAATTTGAGGGCCCTGTTATATCTTAGTTCTTTATGTATTCTAGACAGTAGTCCTCTGTCTGATTGCTTATTAGTTAGGATTTTTTCAAAATTTGTGGATTGTCTTTTCACTCTGTTGACAATTTCTTTTGACATGCAGAAGCTCCTTAAGAAGAGTTGATCCCAGTTGTTGATTCTTTCTCAAGTGCTTCCCATGTGAATATATGTTTGTTCATGAACTCTTTACCTACTCCTATGTCTTCAAGAGTTCCTCCTAGTTTCTCGTCCAGGAGATTGAATGTTTCTGTTTTAATGTTTAGATCTTTAATCCATTTTGACTTTAACTTAGTGCATGATGATAGAGCTGAGTCAAGTTTTAGTTTTCGGCATGTAGAAAGCCATGTTTTCCAGCACCATTTGTTAAAGAGGCTATCTTTCTTCCAGTGAGCTTGTGTAGCCTCTTTGTCGAAGATAAGATGGCTGAGTGTTTTCGTAGATGCCTATGCATCTTCCAGTCTATTCCACTGATCCTCAGATCTATTTTGTTGCCAATACCATGTTGATTTTATCACAGTGGCTTGGTAGTATAATTTCAAATCAGGAATTGTGATGCCTCCTGCCTTGTCTTTATTGGCCAAGATTGCCTTTGCCTTTGCTATTCTAGGTAGTTTGTGGTTCTAAATAAATTTAGGATTGATTTCTCTATGTCTGGGAGGTATGTTGGTGGCAGTTTGATAGGGATTGCATTAAATCTGTACAGCAATTTTGGGAGTATGGCCATCTTCACGATGTTGGTTCTTCCTATCCAGGAGCGTGGAATATCTTTCTATTTTCTGAAATCCTCTATAATCTCTTTTCTTAGGGTGTTGTAATTTTCTGTGAAAAGATCTATGACTTCCTTGGTTAAGTGAATGCCAAGGTATTTCATTTTCCGTGGTACTATTGTAAAAGGTATTGTTTCTATTGTTTCCCTTTCAGTGTGTTTGTTATCTGTGTAGAGGAATGCTATTAACTTTTGAGTATTGATTTTATATCCTGCTATGCTACTGAATTTCCCTATCAGTTCTTGTAGTTTCTTGGTGGAATTTTTGGGGTCTTCCCAAGTAAGGTATCACATCATCTTCAAATAGTGATAATTTAACTTCTTCTTTACCTATTCTTATTCTCTTTGTTTCTCCCTCTTTTCTAATGGCTGTTGCTAAGGATTCCAAGACTATATTGAATAGGAGAGGTGATAGAGAACATCCTTGTCTTGTACCTGATTTAAGAGTAAAAGATTTCAGTTTTTCCCCATTTAGGATTCTATGAGCTTTTGGGTTGTCATAGATGGCTTTTATCAAGTTAAGATAGAGTCCATCTATTCCAATTTTCTGTAGGACCTTGAACATGAATGAGTGTTCGACTTTGTGAAAGGCTTTCTCTGTATCAATTGAGATGATCATGTGGTTTTTAGATTTCAATCTATTAATATAGTGTATTACATTTATAGATTTTTGAATATTGAACCATCCTTGCATCCCTGGGATGAATCCTACCTGGTCATGGTGTATGATCTTCTTGATGATTTGCTGTATTCTATTTGCCAGGATTTTGTTGAGTATTTTTGCATCTATGTTCATGAGGGACACTGGCCTGTAGTTCTCCTTTTTGGTTGTGTCTTTCCCTGGTTTTGGAATCAGTATTATACTTGCCTCCAGAAATGATTTTGGGAGGACTTTTTCCTTTTCAACTTCATGGAAGAGTTTGTGGAGTGTGGGGATTATATCTTCCATAAATTTCTTGTAGAATTCAGTTGTGAATCCATCAGGACCTGGACTTTTCTTTGTCGGTAGGCTTTTTATTACGTTTCGTATTTCGTTGGCTGTTATCGGCTTGTTGAGAGTTGTTATATCTTCTTGATTCAGTTTTGGTAATTTGTACCTTTCGAGGAATTTGTCCATTTCTTCTGTGTCTTCTATTCTGTGAGCGTAAAGATTCTCGAAGTAACTATTAATAATCGTCTGAATTTCCAGTGGGTCTGTGGTGATTTCACCCTTTTCATTCCTTATCGCTTGTACTTGAATTTTCTCTTGCCTCTTTTTGATGAGGATGGCAAGAGGCTTATCAACTTGATTTACTCTTTCAAAGAACCAACTTTTTGATTTGTGGATTCTTTGAACTGTTTTCTTCATCTCAATTGAATTAATTTCTGCTCTAATCTTTATGATTTCTTCCCTTCTTTGGGCTCTGGGTTTTGTTTGTTCTTCTTTTTCTAGTTGTCAGAGGTGCAACATTGGGGTGCTAATTTGTCTAAGCAGGTGCTTTAGTCTGCTGAGCTATCTGGCTGGCCCTGGACTCTGAATTTAGATAGAAAGGGGGAGCCCAGAGAACTGTTCCTATATCTGGTATTTCTTAGTTGCCTCCAGCTTAAAATGATTACTGTGTCAAAATATATTTTGGAGATGGAATGTACTGGTGTCCCACTCTGATGGAATGCCTACATCAGACCAAGAAAAACTCACTAAGATTTACAAGCTACAGAACTGAACTCTACATGTAATCCACCCCTTTTTCCCTATGACATATAACAGAAGGGATGGAAAATATCTTAGATCCTATCTTTCCTACAGCCTTGTGTCAACTCCTGATAGCCAAATATCTGTGATAGTGCCAGGACACTTAGTGTTATGCAGTGAAAATTTTCTAAATGCAATATTACTTAAAACTTTTTTACCAATTTATTTTTGTGCAATATTTGCTTAAATCTGAGTTTCTAGGCCACATTCAGGACCTTTATAAGTAGCTCATATCGTCTAGTTAAGTTTAGAGTGTGTTATACATCCAATCAGGAGTGAAATGAGAAACATTTTTCTTTATCTTTTTTTTTTTTTTGAGGTACCAAGGATTGAACTCAGGACCTTGCACTTGCCAGGCAAGCACTTATTCTACTGAGCCATCTCCTAGGCCCACAACATTTTTCTAGAGACAGACAATTTAACCCAGTAAATTGCTTCCTTTGGTAGCAAGATTTGTTCATACCTGAGTATAGCCAGAAAAAATAGGTACAGACTACCAGTCCCCAAAATACAACCAAAGAAGCTAACTCATGTTAGCTTTTCACAATTTAAATCACCTGTACTCTAAAGTCAACTTAGAAAATCTTAACAAGGTACACATGCCAAGCATGGTCATGACTGATTTCAATCTCAGCACTATGGGAGGTTGAGGTAGGAGGACTGCAAATTCAAGCTCAGACTTGGTCTCAAAATAGAAAAAAAAAAAAGGACTAGTGATATATATCAATGCAAAAGCCCTGGGCTCAATCCTCAGTATCACAAACCAAGAAATAAACAAAACCAATGGTAAACAAAAAGCCATTGCAGGCAAAAGATCACTTTGATGATCTGGCATCTATATGAGCCAGTGTCATAGCCAAGATGCATTGGTAAAGACAGTTGCTAGGCCACAGAGTGCAGCAGCAAGTCCATATGTGTTGAACCATGTCAGAGCAAACCCTATTTTTAAAGTTGGTAAATTTTTCTGGTAATGATATGGACAATTTTCCAATTTCCTTGACAGCATCTTCTGATTCATGAATTTCTACCTGAAGCCTTATGTGGCTGTCCTTTCCCCAGCAGTGGGTGCCTCCCTGCTCCCCTGCTCCACTCCCCTTGGCTTAGCACACTGTAAGCTTTGCTTAACTCACTGAGCCTTTGGCTGACACCTGACTGAGCCTGGGAAATTTTTTCTTTTTTTTTGTTACTGGGTATCAAACTCAGAAACTTCTAGGGCCACCCAGATAGCTCAACAGATTACAGTGCCTGCTTAGGCAGACACAAGGGCTGGGGTTCCCGACATGTCATGGCAGCCCCTCCCCCAGGGTGCACTGAGATGGTGATTGAGACTGGGCATGGTGGGTCATGCTTGTAATCCCAGCTCTTTGGGAGGCTGAAAACAGGAGGATCACTACAAGTCCACTCTGTGTAGTGAGACACTGTAGACCCTATGCTAAAAAAAATAAAAATAAAACCAAAAACCAAAAACCCAAAGCCTCGGAACCTGCAGCTTGCAGGGCAGGTGCTATGCCTCTGAGCTTGCTCCCCCACCACTCATCCCCTTTACTAAGTGGGGGAGTTTGCTGGAAATAACAGGGTTATTCTAAAGCAGTTATTTGGAGGAAATAGAAAAAAATTAAGGAAGTCATTATGCAAATGTGATGCTATTCACAGCAATTCAAAACCATCCTCCTTGAAGAAAGATTGTGGGTTGAAGAGGTGTAAAACTTTTCTGCTAGCCTGAGTTTTCACCCTCTGTGATTTTGTTGATGTTTCTTCCCACAACTCTGTTCACTCTAGAAGTGATCTTTCTCTGGCATCACTGGCCATACTCCTGTCCCCGACCTCCTGCTGGCCCAGCATCTGTCCTGGAGGTGGGGGCATGGGAGTGGGTCCACACTGACAGAAGGAAAGGTGGTCTTCTCCCAGCGATGGTGTGGTAAGGCAAGTCGGAGGGTCTTGGAGTATGGGGAGTTCATTACATTAGCAATATTTGAACACAATTCTTGCTGCCCAATGAGAAAAATCAGGCAAAAAAAACATAGCCTCATATACAGAGCAGGAGAGGCTTGTTAAATATTAATACAGAATAATCACAATGCAGTCAGTAATTTTATTAACAGTTTTACTGAGGCATACATACCTTTCATATTAGGAAGTCACCCATTTTTAAGTCTACAATTTTGTGAGTTTTAATAAACCAACTGTTACAGGTTCTGGGGGACTGGGGACTCTTAGAGATTCTTTCTAGGTCCTTAGTATCATGAATAAGGAATTGACTAAACAAAAAAGGTAATGAAGTGTTACATTTGCTAAAGGAAGGAAAAGAAATATGCTCTGCAGGGTGGGTATGGATCAATTAAATTGCACTGTGCAAAGGGCAGAGGGGGCCCCTGAAAAAGATTACATTAAGTGCCAGGTCAGTGGGGACTACCTTTTTTAAATTGAGAAAGACTTCAAATATACAAAATAGTTTATTTTTCATAGCAATTTAAAAATACATAATAATTTTATTTTATTTTGTTTGTCTGTTTTTGGGTGGAACTAGGGATTGAACTCAGGTCTTGTGCTTGCCAGAGAAGCACTTATTCCCTTGAGCCATCTCCCTGGCCCCTACATAATAATTTTAAATGAGTACACATTAAGTTAGTATCTTCTTAACTTAATATCTTAGTATCTTCTCTTTACTATGCAATTGACTAGGAGAAACTGCTCCATTCAGTTAAAATCTAATGAATACCATCAATTTTCCTGGCTAATTTTTTCTGATTAGAATTAGTCAATAAACATAATTTTCTACCCCTTGAAAGATGCTTAGAAAAAGCGTAACTCATAGTTCACAGAAAGCCCTTTAAAAACTCTTGTCACAGGTTGTCTATATTTTTTTTTTCCATTTATTTTTATTTCAGGTTGTCTATATTAAAGGTAAATAATGACAGCACTCTCCTTAGGAAACCCCTCTTGGATGAGGGATTCAATACTGAAAAACAGCTATGTAAACAGAGGAAGCAACCACAGTTTTAGTACCAGTCCTGTTGCCAACCTGCATGAAGTTCACTTGTCCCATTTTAAAATGGTTTGAGTTTGAACATACACACTATGGCATGCAAATTTTAATGTCATGATTAAATTGAATGAGTGACAGTAGTTAAAAATGATTTGCTGAAAATATAGGAACCCTATGTAATGCTTTAAAGTGTGACTATAAAACTATTTTTAAAAACATAAATACAAGACTTTTATTTATCAAATTCAGTTTTTCTTTGCTGGACTCTTAAATCAGTAATACTGTTATTCAAATTTTCTCTCTGGAATTTCTTTCTGAGTTAGTTGAAAAGATTGGCCTTACTTAGCTCAATGACATGAGTACCTGCCCGGTGACTACCTTTTGTATCCCCGACTCCTCAGGCTGACAATAAATATAGGCTGTCCTACCAAAAACCTGCTTGAGTTCACTCAAGGAAAATTGAAGATCGCACTTTCTGATTGGCCCCAGGTGCAGGGCTTGTAAATGGTTTTGTGCATACTCCCTGGATCTCTGTGCTTGATAGATCACAGTGACCTCTTGCCTCCCTACTTTCACCGTAGTCTGATTATATGTTATTTTCCTCACCTCCCCCCATACAGTGTCCATTTACCATCACACCCCACTGCCTGCTGCAGCACACTGTTCTGTAGGGTCTTGCACTTCTGGATATTTCATATAAATGGGATCATAATCTATGTGGTCTTCTTCTGGCTCCTTTGACTAAGTGTACAATCACGGAGGCTCATCTGTGTTGGAGCAGGTGTCTGTACTTCATTCCTTGATACTGCCCTCACTAGTCAGTGTTTGGATCTATCACACCCTTTATCATTCATTGGCTGATAAACACGAGGGCTGTGTCCACATTGTACCTGTTGCAGACCATGCTCCGTTTATGCACAACAATGGTGAAGTTTAAAGATTTATCTAAAGCTTCATCTTATCTTTCTTCTGTAGTAGACTGAAAAATCATGATAAAGACCCAGAGTCCTTCATCCTACCCCCATTATTAGGCCCTGTTTCTTTCCTTTTGTCATTTCTGTCCTTGCCCATTCTTTTGCAGCAACATCCAGTACCAGTCTACTTGTTCCTTCTCCATGAGGCATATTAGGACACTGCATTAGTCAGGGTTTTACTAGAGAAACAGATATAATACATTATGTAGAAATGTGTAATAAATCACAAGACTGGCTTATGACAGTCAGCCACAGAGTTGGATGAGGAAGCCTGTAGAGGGCCTCTGCACGCTGGAGACTGAAAGATTCAGCCCAACATCTGGCACTCACTGCAGTGTTCCATGCACATCTACATGAGGAGGCCAATGGGTCTGCGGTAGAAGGCTGAAAGATCCAAAGTAGAAGCTGAAAAGTCTGTGATGTAATGCAGGTGAGGTTCTCCAAGTTGATGGGGAAGACTTGAGTTGCTCCAAAGAGTGAAAGCCTGTCTGCTCTTCCTCTTTTCCCTTTTATACCACCCAGGTGATGAGCCAACCTAGGGTGGGTCCTCTAGCCTCTAGGGAGTATAATTGCTGAGCTAATTTAGTTGAGCTTCTAAACTTCTCAAGTTGGCACACTCAGTCAACCACTACGGATTCAGACAGCCTTCTGTAGATATATATGACGTCAGCCTGCATTCCATCTGCCAGAATGTTCTAACTTCTTTCCCTTCTATACTAGGATCTCTGAAAAACCTATTCTGCTTCTACCTCATGACACACAAAGGTCTGTTTCCAAGCCATATAAATACAAAATGAAAACCTGAAGTTAGTGGTTTTTAGGTGCAAAGATTATAGCTATTAGGTAAAGCCAAAACATTTTCTCTAAATGCCTGGTCTTTAACTAACTAAACTAAATTTACACAAAACTGTTGATTGGGAGCAGAAGATTCAATTTTTATTAATTGATTGATTATCATTGTTTTTGAGATGAGAAGACTGATTTTTATTTCATGCCTTGGCAGGTACACATATTGACATAAAATCTGCAACTTACAAGCACTTTAGTCGGGAACTTGCACAGCTACCAATAGACCTCACATTACCAACATTTGTAGATGGGAGCAAATTATGGAGGTAGGTTACATGGCTGACGGACACTGTCATGGCTGTAGTGTTGTGTGCTTACTGCACTGTGCGATAGTGCACAGTATTTGTGTGTGTGTGTGTGAGTGTGTGTGTGTGTGTGTGTGTGTGTGTGTGTGTGTGTGTCTGTGTCTGTGTCTGGGGTTTTTATGCCTTACACTGCACATTTGTGTCAAAGGTGTATGAGATTCACTTTGTCAGAGTTACAAACTAATCCAATTTACAAATGTTCTCCCAGAATGGACCTCATTCGTAAATCACAGACTTACTTTTATAAATACCGTGGTCCCTCACTTATCACCAGACACCTCTGCAATAAGTGAAAATCAGTAAAGTAGTGATGTTATATTTATTCTAGTATTTATATATATTTTAAGGCTTTATAAGCCTTTCCCACATTCTTTTCATACAGGGTCTACATGGTCTACAGGGTCTCACTATGTAGATCGGACTTGTAGTGATCCTCCTATTACAGCCTCCCAAGTGCTGGGATTACAGGCAGCATGCCACCATGCCCAAGCTCAGTTGCCATCTCAGCGTGCCCCAGGGGTGGGGTCAGCACAGCCCACCGGGGGAAATCGAACCCCTGGCCCCTGCATCTACCTAAGCGGGCACTTTAGTATGCTCAGCTGGCTGGCTGGCCCAACCTACATAATTTTAACAACACAACATACATATATTGTATGGTACTGCAAAATACTGCTATATAGTGAAAAATCTGCACTAAATAATTGAAATTTTTTTGAAAATGCGTGAAACAATCCGCGAAAGTTAAACCACAAAATAGCAAGGCACTACTGTACACGAAAGTATTAAAATTCCTCAAAATGAATAGTTACAGACACAGTTATCTTAAAGAAAAATTCCTTTAAAGCAGGTGAAGCAATCAATGTAGCTCATAGCTTCAAGGGTCATTTCTCCACTATGTGCAAAAAAGAGGAAGTTAGATACATTTGTAAGACTGAGCTCTGAAAGTTGGTTAAGGGAATACATAAACCCCACACTTGGTCTCATCTTGGAACACTTTCCTCAAGGTCATGGTCATTCTCTAGAGATTTCCATCTGCAGCAGAGTCAGTGGAAATTTCCAGAAAGTGAGTTTTTGAGTATTTCCCAGAGTCCCTACCCTCCCACTGAAAAGCTGTAGTGTTCCCAAAGTGCTTGGTTCTTTAATTAGTACATTCAAGGTATAAGGCTGGTTATTAATAGAGTTAGTTTCTTCTTTCTAGTATACCTTGGGGGTAAAGACTTGTGAGGACTCCCAAGAGGGGAAAAAACTCACTTTTTCTCATCTACTCCTGTTCTCCCCCTGAGCCAACCTATGGGATCAGAGAGATTTGTCCTTCCATCTACAATCAAAGGTTGGATTTTGCTAGAGGAATTTTACTCTTTCTCAAGTACAGCCTGAAGAACGATCTCCAGGTTGGATTCTGAGCATCTGTTACTCAAGCCAAAGATAGCATCAGTGCAAAGATAGCTTCAACCTGCTTGCTCTGAAAAGGTGTATTCAGTGATCTGAGCTTGTATTGGCCCGGAACCCTCCTTTCACTGGTTCTGTCACCGTGCCATGAGTTCTCTAACAGCTATTTCTGGATGCCCCAGTTGTGTCTGGATCTCTCTCCTATATACTGACCCATCTCTGTTTCAGTAGGTGTGGCTCTGAGACATCCTATGGAACTCCTTAAAGTAATACAAAAATTGTTTCTTATAATATGGGAATCATAAAATTCCCTTCCAAAAATCTTTATACTTTGTTAAACTATGTTTTCCAAGTCTTTCGTGGTTTTTCTCTCATCATATCACTGTTTATTTGTTTGTTTTTACAATACAGGAGATTGACAGGACCTTGTATTTGCCAGGCAAGCACTTATTCTACTGAGCTATCTCTCTTTCCCTCATATCGCTGTTTAGAACAACATGGTTACCAGAGAAATTATTCTAATCTACACCACACAAAAACAAGCAAAAAAATAAAAAAAAGGATCCTATTATAAAAAATGTCATGTTATAATTTCTCAAAACCTTCTCGCCATGGGAAGCTAAAGTCACATGATGAGAAAGACTAGATGGAATATTTTAGCCCATTTTTCTTGGTTTATCTGTTCATCTGCCTTTGAAACCTTACTTGGCTTCTTAATGATTATCAACATTATATATTCCTTAATAGTTTGGGGCAGAGAAAAGTATGAGCTATATAATGGTTGGAGCTGCTATTTTAGTAAGATTATATGTATTAATGCAAACTACTATGAATAAATTCTTATGTTGAAGCTCAAAGTTCCAAGGTGGATGGGAAATGGGTAATTAAATCATGACAGTGCAGCCGTTCTGGCAGGAAGTAGAGACACTGGAGAACTTTTCTCTCTGCTCCTCACCAGATGAGGACACAACAGAATATGATCATTTGGTAACCTGGAATCGGGCCCTCACCAAACACTGGATCTGCTGACACTCTGATCCCAGACCCCCAGCTTTCTGGGTAAGTTTCTGTTGTTGCAGTCTCCCAGTCCATAGGGGAGCAGGTGGATCCTCCATCAGTGCTGCATTAGTTGAGGGAATGAATGATGTCAAGCTGCCTCCACTCAAGGCTGTGAGGGAGGAGATTCAGGATCAGGAAGATCTGCAGAGCGGGCTGTGGGGCTGGCTAATGTCTAAGAGTTTTCAAACCCCTGGCTTGCATAAATCTCCTGCTAGCCTTGGATAGCACAAGGAATGGAGGTGTGAATAATCAATGTTTTGATTCAGCTTTTCACTTAAGTCTTTCAGGGAACTTAGAATGTTTTTCCTCAGATTTACTGATTGTGCAAACTCCTTTAGGAAGTCTCACAATTTATTGAAGGGTCCTGGGACAATTCCCTTATAGATAAATTGCAATCCCAACAACAAATACTGATGAAACAATTTCTTTCCAAGCCTCTGATTAAACTCTGTGTGAATGGAGCATTAGTTTCATCAGCTTTTTATTGCTTAATGAATACACTTGCTTTGTGAAGACATAGTCTGTCATACTTTCATTTGATCTTGAGAATTCTGGGGAGGCTGTAGTTTCAGTCTAGGGAGTTTTACAGCTCTTTGACTTAAACATGCTTCAGAGCAGGGGCATGTGAATTTGTTTTACAAGACATTTTTAAAGCTTTCAGGCTGCAGTTACTGAAGATCTGAAATTTAGAACAATGGAATTTATTTCGTATCTCATTCCACTAAGTCTGTTTGAAGATTACTGCCTGATAAACAGTCCTGAGCTTTGATGGCAGCCAGTTGTGGGACAGTATTGTCCATGTGGCAGCCACTTCTAGGGAAGGGCCTAAAAAGCCCTTGCTTTCTGGCTTTCTCAATCATCATATGCCGCATCCTTAGACAAAGAGGATAAATTGCTAAAAATTTCTACCCTTTCCCTTAGGGTTCTTCAGAGGACCTCATAACCTCAGGTTTCCTCTTGCTCTTCTGGGTCTTGTTGGATATATCTTCGGGTTAGCAGAGGCCAGGACTCCACTTCCCCTGAGCAAAGGAGCTCACTTGGATAATGGGTCAAAGATTCCGTTTATTTTCCCTGAAGGGAGTTAGGGGAAGGAGCAGGGTCATCTTAATACGTTTGCAAGCTGAGAACTTTGTTGTTTGCCCAGTAGATCTGGCTTAAAGAGATGGGCTCATTTTGAAACAGGCATGATTTAGATGGGCTATTAGGAGGAATTTTTGCATGCACCATGCTGGCCTACCCATGCAGGCAGTTTTCCTGAGAAAGAGGGGAAGTTCAATGCTATCTGCAGGCAGGAAGGTAAATTATGTCTCATTCCACTTTGCTTCTGGCTGCCGGGCTTTGTAATTTCTCTGTGGATATGGTTTCTATTTTTAGAGCAGCAGAAAAATTTGATTTTAAAGACAGGCAAAGTGCATGTGGGCAAATCTCCAGGGCAGGGATTCTTTACACGAGGTCCCTGGACTCTCACTTTCCAACATCAGAGGTCTATGAACCTCCTGAAATTGTAAGTGAAATTACATCTATGTGCATAACAGGGAGAACTGTCACACCTGGCAACAACCTCCCTGGAGACTTGGTGACTGAAAAACAAAACCAAAAGGGAAACCAGTAAAGAGGGGTTGGCTTAGGAAGGATGCAGACCTCGTCCTGGTCCTGCGTGGGCTTTGGCCTGACAATGACGATGATCCATTGCTGGGACATAGTGCGGGACATACACAGCTTAGAGTAGGAAAGTGTTACTTTTTATGGATTTTTTGAAAATTAATTTTATTGGTACATTTTAGATATACAGAATGAACACATTCATCATAGAGAATCTGTACCTGTACATATGTACCTATACATAATATATTCTTTTTTCCCCATTTCCCCCTCTCACTTTAACATGTCTTCTCCCCCATTTACAAAGGTTTATTTTCATTATTTTTCTTCTAGTCACCTTTTTTCTTTTCTTTAAATGTATTTAGTACAGGGTCTGCAGGGTCTCATTACATAGATTGGACTCATGATTCTCCTGTTTTCAGCCTTCCAAGTGCTGGGATTACAGGTGCGCGCCAGCACGCCCAGTGTCACTTGATGTCTCGTGTGCCATGGGGCGGGCTGGCGCAGCATACAGGGGATCAAGCCCTGGCTGCTGAGCTGCGCCTCAGCAGTCACTTCAGTCCACTGAGCTATTTTTTAAAAATTTTTGTTATATTTTATTCTTTTTTTTAATTAATTTTATTGAGAAACAAATAGCAATGAGATAGTTTCAAGACAGGTTAGTAGGACAGTTATAATAATTAATACATTGCATTTGTTGTCTTCATAGTAGTTATTCATAGTACAAGAAGCAGACATGACATCCTGTCCAAACTTTAGTTGCACTATTAGTACAAATTTTCCTCTCATTGAATTAAGAGAAAGTAGCTGTATATCTATTCTAATATATATAATATATATATTACATATATAATATATATTATATTATATGTATATTTCATTATAAAATGATCCTTCATGTATATCCCCCTTTTTTGTTTAGTTTTGTCAGAGATGGTTATTCCATTGCCATTTAAATATTGTAGGTTCGTGAACTCAGCAAAATAATCCAATGTAGTCCAGTAGTCCATAATAGTAGTGGGTTATCTGTGGAACTGGTAATGTCAGAAATTATTCACTTGGGCCTTTTACAGCAGCTCTTGCTGAGCTATTTGACTGGCCCTTCTATTCACTTTTTTCTCCTTCCTTCCTCCCTGCTACCCTTCTTTCCTTCCTTCCTTCCTTCCTTCCTTCCTTCCTTCCTTCCTTCCTTCCTTCCTTCCTTCCTTCCTTCCTTTCTTCCTTCCTTCCTTCCATGTCTCTTCCTTTACCCTATCCCCCTCCCTTTTTCTTCTTTCTATGTAAACATTGTTGTCCTAGTTCACATCTATTATACATTTCGGTTCTTATTTATCTTTATGATTTCTTACACAAGAGAAAAAAAATGTGATGTTTAAATAGGTATGTCTGACTTATTTTACTTAAAAGTACAGTCTCAAGATGCATCCGTTTATCTAGAAATGTCTCAGTTTTTTCCATCTTATGGCAGGGTAGAACTTCATTGTATTACAAAAGACACGACATCTTCTTTATCCATTCATTGATTGATGGCCATTTGGGCTGTTTCCAAGATTTAACTGTTGCAAACTATAACACTATAGACATGGGTGTGCATATATCTTGTGGTATGATGCTTTTAATCGTTGGGAAGATACCAAGAAGGAGAATAGCTGTCTCAAATGGATTCTTTAGTTCTTGTTTTTTGAGGAGTCTCTGCATTGATTTCCATAGTGGTTGAACCAGTCTACACTGTCACCAACAGTGGAGAAGGGTTCCTCTCCCGCAGTCCTCTGGCATGTGTTATGGGCTGTTTTTTATTATTGGTTGATTTCTTGATTGTAATCGTTCTTTCTGGAGTAAGATGGAATCAGCCTTGTTTTAATTTGTATCTTTTTGAATAACCAGTGATGCTGAACTTTTTTTCATACATTTATTTGCCTTTTCTACTTTATCTGAGAAGTATCTGTTCATTTCAGAGGCTCATGTTTTGATTAGGTCTTTAAATCTGGGCAAAAACAAAAGAAAATTTGGGGAAGGTCTGATTTTCTTAAGTTCTTTAAGTGTTCTAGATATTAATCCTTTGGGAAACAAAAGGCAAAATATTTTTCCACTCTGTGGGTTGTCCCTTCACTCTGTTGGTGGTTTCTTTTGTTGTGTGAGTTTTTAAGATATGATCCTACTTGATGATTCTTTGTGATATTTCCTGTGCAATTAGGGTTTTGTTAAAGTCTTTGCCTATGTATATGTCTTCATGACTTCTACCTATTCTGTCTTCCAGAAAATCTATTGTTTCTGTTTTAATATTTAGATCTTTGATCCGTTTTGATTTTAGTTTGATGCCTGGTGAGAGATACAGGTCTAGTTTTCGTCTTTGGCATGTGGAAAGCCAGTTTTTCCAGTGCTATTTATTAAAGAGACTATTTGCATTCCAGTGAAGGTGGAATGAGTTTGCAGTTTCTGGATCATCTGTTTTGTTCCATTAATCCACGGATCTATTCTTTGGCCAATATCACACTGGTGTTTTTTTTTTTTTTTTTTTTTCTTTTGGCTTTTTTTGAGACAGCGTCTCACTATGCAGTTCAGACTGGCCTTAAGCTCCCTTTGTAGCTCAGGTTGGTCTCGAACTCACAACAATCCTCCTGCCTCAACCTCCCAAGTGCTGGGATTACAGGCCTGTGCCACTACGCCCGGCTATCACCCTGTTCTAATTATATTAGCTTTGTGGTATAATTTCAAATCATGTTGTGATGTCCCCTGACTTGCCTTTGTTGCCCATAATTGCTTTTGCTATTCTAGGTCCTTTGTGGTCCACATGAATTTTAAAATTGTTTTCTCTAATTCTGTGATGTACACTATTATTATTTTCATAAGGATTCTATTAAATCTGTATAACAACTTTGGAAGCCATTTTCAATATATTTGTTCTTTTCACTGAAGAACAAATATTTTTTAATATACGTTTCTTTTTACTTCCATTAAGGGGGAGGGAGATGCTATTGTGAAAGGTGTGGTTTCCCTAATTGCTCTCAATTAATTCATACAGGAATGCTGTAGATTTTGGAGTGTTGACTTTGTATCAGGTATGCCATTCAATTTGTTTATTCAGTCTAGAAGTTGTTTGGTGGAGTTTTAAGGTCTTCTATATAAAGTATCATGCCATCTTCAAATAGTGATAATGTAGATTCTTCCTTTTCTATCCTTATCCCTTTATTTCTTTCTCATTTCTCGCTGTTTTAGCTAATCTTTGTCTTGTTCCTGATTTTACTGTGAAAGCTTTCAAATTTAGTATGATGCTAAGTATTGGTTTATTATAGATACTTTTATCAGATTGAAATAATAACCATCTATTCCAATTTTCTGTAGGATTATTTTCATGAATGGGTGTCAAATATTTTATCTCCATCTATTGAGGTGATCATATGTTGTTTTTTTTGTTTTTTTTTTTTTTTTGTATTTCAGAGAAGAGGCGTTAGGCCTGCATGTTTATTTACAAACATAGTATGCCATGTGAATTTAAGAGTTTGTTCTGTTTCCAAAGAGCTTCATCTCTTGAGAAATTCTGTCCATCTGTGAAAGAGGATGAATTAAAACATCCTTATTTCTTAAGCAGTTGGTGCCTCACTATAAGGAAAGGTGCTGCAAAACCAGATCCAAAGTACAAGGTCATCATGGCCAGCAACCGCCATTTGTTTTCCACAGAAAACGGCAAATTCTTCCCGGGGCCCTCCTCCTAGTGGCTGTGACGCACCACAGAGGTTGTGAACCTCCGGATGCTCTACCCCAACATGGTGCTGGAGGAAGCTCTGCGAAGGGGGAAGAAACGACCGCACAACTCAACCCTGCTCTCACGACCTTGTCCCTCCAGAGGAAGAGGCCGCTGATTATACGTTTTTGCATTGTCTCTGTTAATGTGATGCTTTATATTTATTGATTTATACATGTTGATCCATCCCTGCACCCCTGGGAAGAATTCTACTTGGTCATGGGGTATAATCTTTCTGAAAATTTTCTGCATTCTGTTTTCAAGTATCTTATTGAACATTTCTTATTCCATTAGGGAGATTGACCTGTAGTTCTCTTTTATGATTTTATCCTTCTCTAGTTTTGGCATCACAGTAGTGCTTGTTTCGTGAGGATCCATTGGTCTCTTAGTGTAGTCCATTTTACCTGGGGAGAAACAGCAGTAGGAATGACAAAAAGATAGAGAAGAAGACAAGAACCGGGCTGGGTGGTGACTCAATTTGCCTGGTTGGCTAGATGACACCCTGAGCACGAATAGAGATGTTTATTTACATGCTTGCAAAGTTAGTAATATGTTGTACAAGGTTGCCAAGTCCAGTCAGGATGCTTATCTCAGGTCTGAGGTAGCTTGTGTGCCTTAGGCACTGAGGCCTAGTACCACTTACACATGTTTGGCCAGTTTTCTAGCTTCTAGGGCTCCCAACATATCCCCCTTTTTTGTATTGTTGTGTAAGAGATGGGTGTTCCATTACAGTTAGAGAAACTGTATTTGGAGAACTCTTTAGAGGACCTTTTCATACTTGATGTTAGTTCAAAGATTTTAGGTACTTGAATTCAGTAATGTAACCCTATATAGTCCAATAATCCATAATAGTAGTGAGTTATCAGTACAGTTGGTAATTGTTAGAAGTTGTTAGTGACTTGAGCCTTTTATAGCTTAGCATATTAATATGGCATTACTTTTCACATCTCATGGTTACATTGTTTTGCTGAATGGTTAAGACAAAGTTAAAGCATGACCTGTGTCAATACAATTTAACTTTTTCTACCTGACAAGGTCAGTTAATCTCCTCAGGATTTCCCTTGGAACCACGTACAGGTTAGATCTCTGTCTCTGTCAGCCATCTGGATGAGTCACAGCCATGGCTTGACCAATTTGTTTTCTGTGAAAGCCTGAGAGATTTTTTCTGTTTGTCCTTAAGCAGATTATACATCATCAACCACTTTCCTCTGTGGCCCATTATCTCCTTGCTCAGAAAATCAGGGACTCAACTGAGTTATAGGATGTCACAGCAGTGGTTTACTTTCATTGAGTCCTTACTGATTGTGAAGGACTAGGGCCAAAATGTTGGCTCTCTTTTTAGCCCATCTATCTCTCTAATTTTTGGTCACCAAACTTTAGTTGTTAAACATCCAGAGGAGAATCTTAATGGCATTACTCTGTAACAGAGGCAGTAAGCTTAATATTACTATCTATCTGAATATCAAACACCTTAGACATAAAATGGAACTGTTATTTTCTAACAAACATGGATATTCTAATATTTAAATCCCTATATAATATTAAAAGAGAACAATTACATATTTTTACACAGAAATTTAGAAATCAAAGCCACATACAACATTGTAGCAGGCCAATCCTGATGACATTTTATGACATACTTAAATTTTCATTTTGGCATAACACTTTTGGTCAGTCATCTCTGTCTAATACATAGTAAATGTTTACCTAATTACTTATTGTTAAATGGTATATACATTACAAATTTTTTGTTATAAAGGTAGTGGTTTGAATCTGAGAGAAAGTCTTATCACAATAAGCAATCTTTGTTTTACATTTTAGAAGATCTATACTCTTACAATAATGAGTTACTATACACATGTGAAAACATTGCTTATTAATTTAGTATTGTTCCCAAATCATGTTTTAAGAGGAAACTTTATTGTGATTTTTCTGAAAAACTTTCTTTTAACCAATGACCAATTTACTGAGAGTGTTTCCTAGGAGACTACTGACATTATTGAGAGTTCCTCCTTAATGAACAAAATGGTTGGCCACACCTCTTATTCATCAACTGGACTCCTCTCTAATAATTTCTCCATACTCTTAGGAATTTTTGCTTAATTGGATTAAACTTTTGATGAACTGTGTATGAACTAATTTTGATATCACTTAGACCAGCTGGTAACTTAGGAAAAAGCATGCTTTTAAGTCTGTATCCCAAATTGTATTATGAACAAATGATCAAAAAGAAAAAAAGAGGAACAGTTGTTCACAGAATGATATACAGATAAACAAATACAAAGAACACACAAACAAGTATTCTTTACAAAATCATGAATGTGCTCAACTATATATTCATGGCCAGATTAATTTATAGTAACTCTACTACAATTTTTAGAAATTTTTAGGGGCTTGGGAGATAGCTCAGTGGAATAAGTGTTTACCTGGCAAGCTTAAGGGCCTGAGCTCAATCCCTGGTTCCACAAAAAAAAATTCAAAAAAGAAATTTGTAATTATACATAGACTAGTCAGATTTTGTTATTTGTCAGTAGTCAGAAATCCCTTATCAGAAAATTTTGGAAGGAATAAAATCTTTTATCTATAATTAATATGCATATTTTGTATTTTTTGTCTTAATACTACTAACATTTAGCTCATATATTTTTGTACATTTTGTTACCTGTTTAGACCTTAGATTTCCATTGTGTCATTTCCTTCAGTAGGCCCCAGATAGCATCTAGCCTCATTGCCATTAACTTATTCTCCAGGTCTAGCTTCATGATATAGCATGACAGTATGCTCTGGTACCCAAAGGGTCATTTAGCATTTCCTGAAAAAACACAAGCATACCCTCTGCCCCAGGATAGTGGTGGACTGGTTCCCTTTTATTGTCCAGTATAGAGATCTCTCCAAAGGACCTTTCCTAGATTTTTTTTTTTCTTACTTGATGGAATACTTTCTGCCTCTGTATTTTTAAATTTGTAGAATTTAAAAACTTTAATAGTGTATATTGACAAGTGGAGGGATTGATCCCTCCTTTTTTGTAATTGAATTTTGATTGTACAATGGGAGCCCTGTATCCTATATTTTGGAAGAGGAAGTCACATATAGCTTTACTTGACTTAATTTGACCTACCTGTGCAAAAAAGCAAATTAATTTAACATATCTCAAGGATAATGACAATGAATAACACCAGAGAAATCAGCACAAGCAGATTGTCAAAAGAATGAAAGTTTCCATAACCATTTTCATTGAACTGAAGAAAAGGGAACAATGATAGTTTGTACCTCTGACCAAGGAGCTAAATCACATGCTTTCTGTCCATGTGCAATCAGTTTTCCCACAACATCGTGAAAGAGAGACATAGTTTTATGTGGAATGTGTGACATATGTAGCCACTGTAAGGGACCCTGAGACTGCCAAAGAACCCTAGTGGTTATATATACACAGTTGGGAAAATAAAAGTGTTGGCAAAGATGGATCAACTCTAGAGAGCTGAGCATGAGAAGAGCCTGATTAACTTTATTTAAGGCAGTTTTAGCTTCTGGTGTGTTTCTTTAGGAGTAGGGGCTGAGTTTCCCTGGAGAATGTCAAAGAGGGGACGTGAAAGAGGGGACTTGAGTAGCTAGCTTAAGAGCTGGGCAGAGCCAATTAATGTTACCAAGTAAAGTGTGAAAATCATATAGGGCTATAAGATGTTTCAACTTGGATTTGAACAATTTGGGGCACAATTTGTCTTTGATGGATAAGTTGGCCAAAATATGAAGAAGTTATCATAGCTTGTACCCCTTTGGAGGCCACTGCTAGGCCTTTTATTATTTAAATGCTGTCAAAAATCAAGGACTGCTTAAATCATGGCTTCTAAATTGTACTTCAAACCTTTATGTTGGTTTGCAAAATATCAAAGCTTTTTACACCAATTTCAATTTAGGACTATAAAACAAGCAATCAACTTATTAGGAATTAAAAGCATTTTAACTAATCTTTTAAAATATCCCCATTATTGTAAATTTTTAAAAAATATATTTTTTTAAAGCAAACTGTTTTTATATTTAGGATGGAAACAGCTTTTTAATTTAATCACCTTAAAGAGAAAAACATAAAATCTTTTCTTTTAATGTCAATTTTAATGGGGAGAACTACTTTATTTCCTGTTTTTCTGCTAAGCTCTATTCCTGGAGGAATGGCCCTTTGTATCTCACCAGTTGGACAACCCAGCTGCCTTACCTGGAGGGCATCCACGCTTGCATTTTAAAAAGCCTTTTAAAATGTTTTTCCTTTAATTTTTATTTTTTAACTCAATATTTCTTTTTAATAATTTTCAAATTTTTATCAAAGAAAGAATGACTAAAACTGGGCGTGGTGGTGCATGCCTGTAATCCCAGCACTCGGGAGGCTGAGGCAGGAGGATTGTTGTGAGTTCGAGACGAGCCTGAGCTACAACATGAGCTTAAGGCCAGCCTGAACTGCACAGTGAGACCCTGTCTCAAAAAAAAAAAGAAAAAAAAAGAATGACTAATTGAACAATACAAAAGTTTGGCATGGTCAAACAATGGTTTGGGTGGATCGAATTATACCTTTGATTTTCCTGCACAACCAGCATGGACAACACTGAACAAAACTTGGAGATTTCTTTGTACTAAGGCTCTGCCTCTGGTTGCTGCTTTTAGTCTATGGGTTAGCTTCTAAGAGCAGCTCAATTGTCTTAGTAGCTGGGATGGTTTTTCTCAGGCCCACATCCCCCTCCCAAGCTTCTAAGGGGCTATGGCCTTGTAGCCATGGTCTCTGTACCCTGAGACACAGGAGCCACTGTGTGTGTGAGATGTCCCTTTGGCTCTCACCACTAGATGTTTTGCTTTTGCCGAGACTGGAACTATCTTGAGCCTAACAAATTTTCGATGCCAGCAATGTGCATAGCCAACTCCAAGGACACAGTGAGCCATAGCCACGACCCTCCTGCTTAGCACCAGGTGTACAGGACTGTAGTTGGTAGCGTGCTTCAACCTCTGCAACTGGACCGGGCACACAGACACACAGGCAGCTGGGGAATCCCAGCTGGGTCTACCTAAGTCCAGAGAGCAGGGGCCTCCCTGAGCCCAGTTTGTTTTCCTCCCTCTGGCAGTGCTGTGCTGCTTGGAACCAACTGCTTGCAATTTAAAAAAAAAATTTTTTTTTCCTTTTTAGTCTAATTGAGCAAAGCTAGAGGGTTTAAACTCTATCTGCTATACCCTTCTTGTCCCATTTGGAGCTTGATTTTAAAACAGTACTCTAAGTCCTTTGTGTGATCCACAATGCATGAACCAAGAAAACAACAAACATCTTTCCATATGTCTATAAACACCCATGGTTCTTAAAGCCCTGTTTGTCCAATATTTAACTCAATCTAACTTTTTTCCTTTTTAGCTTCTCTCAAATTTGTTTCTCTCTTTATGCTTCTTTACCCCTCTGGCTCTAGGGAGCCCATGTCTGGCCCTAGTGAGCCTCCATCCCCAAGTTTTACACCTAATGTGCAAGTAGTGTTGAATACTGGCTCTAACCAATTCACTTCCCTCCCTTATGTGTGCTCTTTGGAAGTGTTCTTCTGCTCACACTTGCCTTGTACATGGTGTCCTGAGTAAGCACCAAATGTAAGGGTCCATTGGTCTCTTAATGTGGTCCATTCTATCTGGGAAGGAAAAGCGGCAGGAATAACAAAAAGACAAGACAAGAGCTGGGTTGGGTGGTGATTCATCTGCCTGACTGGCAAGATGACCCCCTGGGCAACAATATGGATGTTTATTTACACTTTTGCAAAGTCAGTAATATGTAACACAAGGTAAGTTTAATCCCCGGTACTACAAAAAAAATTTTTTTTGGTTCAGTTCTAGTATTTCATTATTGATTTTTGGTCTAGTTGATCTATCTGTGACAGTAAGACATTGAAGTCCCCTATTATAACTGTGTTAGTACTTATTTGATTTTTCATGTCCATTGATGTTTGTTTTATATGTTTGCATGCACTGGATTCGGTGCACATATATATTTATGATTGTTATCTCTTTCTCTTGGGTTGCTTCCTTTACAAGGAAGTAGTGGTCTTTTCTTTTCTCTTAATAAGTCTTGGTTTGAATTCTACTTTTCCTTAAAATAGAAATGCTGCCCCTTCTTTTTTCCAAGTTCCTATCATATGGAGTATTGTTTTCTATCTTTTAACTTTCAGTCTATGAATTTCTTTTTGAATTAAATGTGTTTTGTACTTGCAGTATATTGTTGGATCTTGGTTCTTGATCCATCTTCCTGGTCTGTTTCTTTGGATTGGTCAATTGAGACCATTAGCGTTGATGGCTATCACTGATGCATATTGACTTATCCTCAGCATGTTATTTTCCTGATATCGATTCCTTCTCTCTTCTCTGTTTAATTTTCTTGCCTTCTGTATCCATTCTGTTGGGGCTCAGTGAAAAACTTTTGTTACTTTTTTTGGAATGCCCTTCAGACCACTTTGGAGTGTTGGTCTGGTGCTCATGAATGTCTTCAAGTGTTCTTTGTCATGGAAGTATTTTATTCAATTTTGAAAGATAATTTGGTGGGGTACCTCACTCTGAGTTGGAGTTTGTTTTATTTTAAGGCTTGGAATACTTCACTCAAGCTCTCCCTGACTTAAGGGTTTGTGTTGAGATCTGCTGTGACTTTTATGGGCTTTCTTTTATAAGTTGTTTCTTTTCTCTAACAACTTTTAATATTCTATTCTTATATAAAATTTCTGGAATTTTGACTATTATATTTAATTTTGTCTATTGTATTTTTTTTTTTATCATAGCTGATTGGAGTTCTGTATGACTCCAGTATATCTGTATGTCAGATTCTTTCTCTGTGGTTTGGAAATTTGCTGACACTACTTCGGTGAATGGGGCTTTTTTTCTTTTTTTAGATGATTGCTCTACCTCCTGTTCTCCCATTAACTCCAGTCAATCTTATGTTATTCTTCCTTGCATCATCTTGCAGTTGTCAGATTGGAGTTTTTTTCTGGTCCCTTGTTATATTTAATAAATCTTTTTTTTTTTTATGATCACCAACCTCAATCCTGTTTTCTATAACTGATATTCTGTCTTCATTATGCTGCATATTCTTTCAAAAGAATGTTCAATTTCCTGGATGTCTGTTTGAATCTCTTTCATCGATTCCATTTTTCCTATATGGGGCATACATAGTTTCCATAGTTTTCCTAAGACTCTCTTTTTTAAAAAATTTGCATCTACTCTAAATTCACTGACCATGTTGTTCATTATTGTCACCACCTTTGTAGCTATCTGATAAATTATTTCTGATTTGACTTTTTCTAGAGCATCATTCATCTGCTTGGTTATTTCTACCTTACTTCCACTCTCCATGTGGGTGACTTTTAAATTGTTCTGTCTCATTGAGCTACAAGTCTGGGGTTTCATTTTGCTTTTATGTCTTCTTGTTTTTTAATTTTTTAAAATTTAATTCCTATGTTGATGCTTGTAGGTTGCGTATGTAAGTAGCTTTATTCATAGTATTGAGAGCCTTTAAATAATAAATACTCCTTAGAGATGTCTTCAGGTATAGCCAGCTTTTGGGGTTTGAGTCTGCTTCAAGCTCCTACCTCTTCAGTTTGTTGGGCTATTTGGTCTAACCCCCAGTTGTTTGGCCTATAGTATTGGTTGTGACTCTCAGACAATCCCACTCATGACATATAGGGAAAAACAACCAAGTAGAACAATTATGTCATGTTGACTGTAGTACAGTCAGTAATAAGAATAGCATCAAACAGCCTAAAAATGACAAAGTGTAATTATTAATTTGCCACTTTTAGCCATAAAAGCAAGACTTATACTTACATAACAAAATCTAAAACAGATCAGAAAGTTGTATATAGTAAATATCCCCTCAATTTGGTGATTTTACCCCCAGGAGAGAAAATTTAAAAGGGGTTAGTGGAAAAAATGGAGAAATATAAGAAGAGAAAGAGATTAAAAGTAAGAGTGGAGGCTGGAGAGATAGCTTCTTGGTCTAAGCACTTGCCTGGTAAGTAAAAGGCCCCAGGTTGAATCCCTGGTGCTGCATGCTGTGCCAACCCTACACTGAGCCGGCCACCAAAGCCAGGTGTGGTGGCACACAGCTTGTGACCCGTGCTGGGGAGGTTGGGACAGGAAGATCATTACAAGTCTGAGCTGTGTAGTGAGGCCCTGTACAAATAATTATATAAATAAAGATTAAACTTTTTTTTTTGTTTTTTAAAAATTAAAAAATAAAAGTAAAGCTGGAGAACAAAGGAAGATTATGCAGGCTTTGGGAAACTGGTGAAGAAGACAGGAGGGAAAAGACAGAAACAATAACAGAACAAAACAACAACCCAACAACAATGAATGTTCATATTCATATAAAGACAAGAATAGTAACATCATGAAACTCAGTTGTGCCCCAAATTTTCTGATCAGGGAGATTATGGAGCCACATAGGAAAGAGATTGATGATCTATAGGGTGCCTGGGGAAAATCACATGGAGAGAAAACTTTCTCTCAGGCTCTCACAGAGAGCAAACTGGTCAAGCATTGGCCGTGACTCATCCACATGGATGACACAGAAAAAGGATCTACAGAGTAAGGTACAAGATGACAAGATAAACCCTGAGGGGACTTAACTGACCTCATCAGAAACAAAAGTTACATTTTTTGGTATATAGGTCTTGCTCCATCTCGGTCTTAACCACCCAGCAGAAAAGTATAAAAATGAGGTATACAATGCAGGGCCATAATAATAAGTTGAACTGTAAATGGCTACAGTGAACAACTTCTTCAGATAACTCACTATTATTGTGGAATGCTGGAATGTGTTGGATTGTGTCGCCAAGTTCAGGCACCTAAATTGGTTTAATGACAATGGAGTGCCCATCTTTGACAGGTCTAGAAAAAAACCATGATGTATGTGTATAAACAGTACAGTTAGGATAAATATGCCATGCTTCTGCATAATTCTATGAGAAGCAAGATTTGCACTAATAGTGGTTGGACAAGATATTATGTCGGTTTCTAGTACTATGGACAACCACTACAGTTAGGATAAATATGCCATGCTTCTGCATAATTCTATGAGAAGCAAGATTTGCACTAATAGTGGTTGGACAAGATATTATGTCGGTTTCTAGTACTATGGACAACCACTAAGAAGATAACAAGGTAGAAAGTATTAATTGTTGAATCTGTGATATAATTCAGCTATAAAAAATAAGATAAGTGGACAGCTACATTCTCTTAATTCACTGATAAGAGACATCTGCTATAATAATGTCTGTAGGTATAGTATCATGTTTGTACCTTGTATGATACGAAAAGTTTGTAATATATTAATTTTTCAAATCTGTCCTGTTAATTTGTCCTGAAACTGTCTTTATTGCTACTTGTTCTTCAATAAAAAAAAAAAAAAAGACAAGAACAAGCCATCAGAAAATTGGAGAACATAAGACAAAGAAAATAAGAAAAGAAGAAAAAAACTGAAAATCAAAAGAAAATAGAAAAAAAAAAGAAAATAGAAAGTGTCCACTTCATGGCCTGTCTCTGCTATCACTGCCTGTGGCTGGACCTGCCTTGTAAGTCACCCTTGAGAGGCCACTGCCACAGGTTGCTAGACAACGCTCTCCATTTCAACAACACACCTCTGAGCCCTGGGGTGGCACTCTTTAGATGCGAGGTCATGACTCCCAAGGCGATATACCACTTGTTTGACCTACTGACTTCAGGGGAATATCTACCCCAGAAAGGCTGGAGCAGACATTCACATGCTGGAGCTCTCTGCATTCAAGGGTTCATTTTTGTTTTTGTTCAGGAATTCTTTTCCAAATATATTTTCTTGCTTAGAGAGATCTTGCATAACATCTTTCAGCCAAAGGCAAATGTCTGTTTTATAGAGAAGGCAATGCTGCACACTGTGAGGAGAAAAAAATTAAACCCATTGAGTGAGATGCCCTGAAGGGTGAGAGTAGGAATTCACATTTTAATAACTTTTCCCAGTGATTTTTATACTCCTTACAATTAGAGAAATGTAGAAAACAACAGGGTGACAAAAATTCCCTTTCAGAAAAGAATCTTAAAGCATAACAGTCTTTTATTTCTTTTATAGGTTTAAATGAATACCTACGCTTTTCTCTCTCCCTCCCACCTTCCCTCCCTTCCCTTTCCCCCTCCTTCTCTCTCTTCCTCTGTGTAGTTGGCCCCTCTCCTAAGCCTATCCGTGTTGTAAAACTTAGATTGTAAATATCACTATTTCATGTTCCTGCATCTGACTTCAGCCTTAAGATGACAATCAAGAAAAGAGCTTGAAGGTTGAGTCAAGTCAGTGTGTGTGTGTGTGTGTGTGTGTGTGTGTGTGTGTGTGTGTGTGTGTGTGTTAAGGGAAAAAAGAAGAAGTGGGGAGATCTAACAGTAGAAGAGCAAGTCCTCACCCTGTTTTCCTTCCCTGGAAGGAGAATTCCATCCTGAGTCATGGGGGACATTTCTGGGCAATTCGCACACCCCTGGGCGCAGAGCCTTCAGGCTTCTCCTCCCTGCCTGGCTGCCTGGAGCTGTTTGAGGGCATGGTGAAGGAGCTCTCTCTCCACTCTGTAGAGTCCCTGCCAAGTCCTGGACACTGCTACCTCTCCCCCCACTTCCTTCTACACTGCTTTTTCAGTACTGCTGTCCTTCCCTCCACGTCCTGCTGATCACTTTTCAATTTGTTGTTTCTGTAGCTCAAAACACCTCTGGGGAATAGCAAAACTGTCTTCTGTGTACATGTGTCCATAGCAAATCTAATCTCAAATCCACTGTCCTACTTGGTCACTAGGATTGTGGACCACCAAAAGCATGAGCACAAGTTTGCCCTGGGCCTTGCAGAACAATCCCAGTTGCTCCACATCCCGTTCTGCTTCCTTTAGTTTGTGTATTTTTTTGTGGAAGGTAGAAGTGACCTGGTGGTGAAATTGTCCTAAGGGGCCACATTCCCTACATTGCTTTTGTTTTTACCTGAATCACACATTTCAAAAAGCGATATACTGCACAGGCGTCATGAATATCTATTTAACTTACATTGGAGTTCTTTTCTAATTAGATGGTTGCAGCTCTGCCTCCTGGAAATAATTATGTTTTTATGTGGTCTGAATGCAACTTTAAAATAGGAATGTCTCTTGGAGCTCCATCACTGAGTGGGTTGGTGAGGTCAGGAGTGTGGGAAGGAGCCACAGCTATGGTGTCTTGGCTCCCTGGGAAGGGAGACTAGAAAATTGAGCATGCACTCCTGGGACATAGTAATTTATCGTATTATGTAAAAGGAGCTTGAAGTTCTGAAGTATATGGTGGGGGCGGAGAGAACAGGGCAAAGGACCAACCAAGGGTTTCTGGATATGGTGCAAACTCTGAGTCACAAGAAGAGGCTCTGTAGGCAGGCCATGGCCCACACCTTCTTTCTGTTCATTGCAGTCTTTCTACCAACAACCTCTAGATGAATAAATGAGGCATTTTGCACTATGTGAGGTTCTCCTGCTTTTTAATATTTCTGACAGGAGTCCTGTGGGTTCTTCTGGAGTGGCAATCTGTCCCTTTCCCCTGTTATGCAAATGTGCATGCCCTATTTTAGTTATCAGGGAGAGGATCAGAGATGAAAGATGTCCCTGCTAACCAAGCTCTTCTATCACTGCTGTATTAATATATTATGAGGCATCAAAAAGGGACAGACAGGCTGCAAGGCCCAGTCCTGATGACAAATGTGGCTGTCACTGTGGTTCTGCTCTTTGTTGTCTTCATTGAGTCCCCTGCCACACCACCCTGCCTCCCCACCCCCACTCCACCTCCTGTTGCTGAGGCTTAGGTAGTGTTCATTTGTCCTTCTGAGCTTTCTGACTTTTAATATTTGGCCTTTGTTCAGACAGAGAAAGCTGTGCTGTCACACAGAGAACGGGTGGCCTGAGGGCAGATGTGAGTACAATATTTTATTCTCCACAGCTTCTAGACTGGGTTAGTTTTCAAGAAGACATGGAAAGTTGGGCTGTGGCTTAGTGGTAGTAGGCCAAAGCCTAGTTAGTGGGCAGGAAGTCCTGGGTTCAATCCCCAGCACCAACATAAACAAACTAAAGAGATCCTAACATTTAAATTGTGTATAATTAGAATGTTTTCTCAGAAGCAAACCATACTTTTTCCTGTCTTTCAAAACTAGAACTGTTTTTTTTTGGTTTGTTTTTTTTTTAAAGACCTGTAGCACAGCCAGAGCTTGGAGAGAGAGACACATGTGCTGTTGGATTCCCAGAGCACAGAGTTAATTCTGCCTCCTGTACAAACCTGTCAGTATTCTTCTCACATTAAAACACCACTCTCTTTTGTTGCTGTCTTGATGGTATCAACCCATTGGGACCCTTGACGGAAGAGGGAGGCGGGGCTTTATTTGGGGGAGTAAGGCAAGTGCAAGACAAATGGGACTGACATGACAAGCCGGATCTTCCACACAAATCACTTGGAAATCATAGCTGGATGAGAAGGCAAAGAGCTTGAGATGCACCCTGCCTTTGGATGAGGCGCCTGTTCCTGACCTAGCATTGGGCAATCTCAGGACTTGAAGGTGACCTTGACAGCTCTTCCCTCCCTCCCACTTCTCCCTTAAGCTCCCAGTACCTTCCTGACTGCCTGGCCACATGCAGCCTAGGGGCATTCTCTGCTGTTAGTGCTTGGTAGTGAGAAGATGTGTGTGTCTTCCACTAACTGCTACCCTGTGGGATGGGTCAATGGGACATTGAGGAAACTAGGGGATTACTCATCTCTGGCCGCCTACCATAAGCACATATCGGGTCGGATCAGAGTGGCTGTCCTTTATACCTTTTGAGCTGCCTAGGGCATGTTCATGTTCCTTGACCCCACGCTCCTAACACAGTGGTATCCCCAGTGGCATGTCTAGCCTACAGCCAGCTTTAATGTCATCTACACCCCTACCCCTGATGTTCCCCTGAATTCTGAACTAGCAGCTTCTACATCACTCAGAGCTGATTAGAAAGGGAGAATCTGGAACCCCAGCCCAGACCTGCTGGAACAGAATCTGCATTTTTAACAAGATCCATCTGCTTGATGATTTATGTACATATTTGTATGCACATCCTCACTTGCTTGTGTGACTGCAGAAACCCCCACTGGCTGGTCGGTTCACTCTGACCCCGAGTGCCTGACCCGGGCCTCTGAGAGCGGGCGCACAGCTGAGATGAAGTGACCCCATCCTGACAGGTACGCCTCCATGGTGGTGGTGGGGGAGAGCAGAGTGTTTTTAAAGACGACAGAAACTAGAAAGGCAGATGAGTCCTTTGAGGACATCTTTTGGAGGAAGTGACCTTGAGGAGGGTCCTCAGATGTCCCCAGAGACTGGCAGACACACACTGGCAGACAGCTCCTGCCATTCCTCGGGTAGAGCTCATCAGGTCTACGTATTGGGAAGAAACCCAGGCCCACCACCAAGAGAACTGTTACATGCTGGTGCCGTTGTACATTTCCCAAGCTTGCTGTTATTGTTCCTAGGCTCTATTGACGCCAGTAATTTATTTTGAGAATAAATAAATTACAACAACAGGAAAACCAGTTTAGGTGTCAACTCCTTGCAAGTAGCAGGTAATCAGGAAATTGGTAAGTCTGCCTATCCCTGACAGCCAGCGTCGCAAAGAGAGTAGCTCTAGAGGTAGAAAGATGATGCCATTAAGGAAAGAGGTGACTTGGGAACTGGAGGAAGAGAATCGTGGCCAAGGCCTGGATGAGGCCATAGCTGACCCTGATCATGTCAGGGTAGAAGGGGCTGATGGGGCTGACATTCTAGCTCCCAGCCAAGAGTCTAAGGAGTTGTGGCCAAACATACACCACCAGGTGTGCAGAAGACTGGGTCAGGTAGCTGCGGAGAACACGGTATTCGCAAGCCAGGCAGCCCAGGTAAAACCACTTAACCTCTGATTGTCTCATTTTTCCCTCTGTTTGGGCCCACTGAGAGGATGAATGAGAACAGATTTGTGGAGGACAAACTGTCCTCCTTTCAGCATTTATTCTGGTTAGTGGTTCGAGGCCATAAGTCAGTAACATCAACCTCACCACCTCCATCGTGATCTTTGAAAAGGTGGCTTTTCTGGTTGGGTCTTCTCTACTGAACACAAGCAAGAAAGCACACAGTCCCCATTCAGTGGCATTCTTCTAAGGACACCTGCAGCACACAGATACAACAGAAAGACAGAAGGGACCTTGGGACTTGGCTGATATCCTTGGTCCTCTGCATGGAGCAATCCTGAGAACTGCCTGATTTCTGGACTTTGGAGATGCAATCCATTATGTGACTGAATGCATTTCCTTGGTGCTTTACTCCTTTTAAATAGGACTGAAGGATACATGCAGCTGAAAGTAGCTACCCTGGTCCCAAGGAGTGTCTGCAACATTGCACACAGTGCATGCAGAAAGCTCTTGAAAATTGCAAGCTATTACTATTATACACAGGATGCAATAAGGCACAGACCTCTGGCTGCAAACAGCATTAATCTCATTTAACTGTAACCAGGCAACAGGAAAGACTTTTTTCCCTTTTTGTTTTTTCTCATAGGAAAAGGAGGAAAATCACTAAGAAAACCAGCTGATTGAGAGGATTTTGTGAACTTTCATCAGCAACAATTCCCAAGCTGTGGCCTGGTTCAGGGCAGTTTTGGGCCTTCCCTTGTCCCTCTCCATTGAGCTTTATGTTTAAATAAGAAGAACAATAAATAGTATGCCTGTCTGAGGACAAAGACCCAGACCCAGTGGTATCTCTTTGTGCATGTTTCTCTTCCCTTAGAGAAGCTTTAAATCTATAGAGGGGAAAAGACACTATACAAGCACATGTATTCCAATTGTGTTTACCTCAGTTAGTCAAATAAAAATTAGAGAGAAAACATGATCCTTTTGGAGATTGCCCTCAACTGGAGTTTGATTTGTATTTTTACAGCCACTTTATTCATGCATCTATGAGAAGAATGTATTATTTTACCTATACTTTTAAGATTTGCCTATGTGGTAAGTTAATTCTAAAACTTATTCTTTTCTTTGAATATTGTGATTTTTAGATTTATTCATTTTGATATTGTGTTTTAGCTCATTATTTCTACTCAGTTTAGAGCTTAACATACATGTAAGTGATCTTATTTATCTGTCACCTTATCAATGGACTCTTGGTTGTCTTTAGTTTTTGCCATCATAAGTATGGCTGTAATGAACATCCCCAGAGGTGACGCCTGTCCAGGCTTAGCACCAACACTACTCCAATATGCAAAATCTGAGGCCATGTATGCAGATCTCTTTCACATTGAAAGCTATGGTTTGACCCTAATGTAAGAAATATTTAACTTATCTATGAAGCTTGGAAGCTACTAGAGTAAAAACACTGGGGTGGAGAATTTTAATTAACACCCGCAGACTTGCAAGGGGACATGGTCTATACCAGTGGTGGTGAACCTATGGCACGTGCCTCAGCGGGCTGTTTATATCACTGAAAGCTTTGAGAGGTTCAGCATCATTGGTCTGTGCTCCATATTGTAAAAATTTATGAGTTCAGTTGTGAGTCAATACGTTCACCCAAGAAGACAGCCAATTATGCAAGGCTGGAGATGCTGAGCCTCTAATTAAAAACACAGTGAATGCTGCAAGTATTAGAAGATAGGAGTTTGTAGGAAACTGACTGGGAAGTAGAAATGCCCAGGTCTTGAAGAGCAAATGAAATTTCAGCAGGAAAAAGTGGGAAGGCCACTTAAGGCAGGGCTACAATAGGAACAAAAGTAAGGAGGTGGGAGGCACTGTGAGGTCCATGCTTCAGATGAAGGAAGGGTCTTGAACTCTATGGTGCTCCCTCAGCTCCCTCATCTCCCTCATCTCCCTCAGCTCCTTCATCTCCCTCAGCTCTCTCAGCTCCCTCAGCTCCCTCAGCTCTCTCAGCTCCCTCAGCTCCCCATTGTAAGTCCAGGTGGTCAGATTCTAAGGCGATGACTGGGAACATTGAACGTTTCAAGGGAGAATACATCTGGGTGTGGCCTTCTTTTCTAGCTCTGCCTCCCAGGAGTAGGATGGGCAGGGCAGGGATTGTTTTGGCCTTGGGAGCTGATAGTGTTGTATTCATTTTTCTTCTGTTGTGAATATTTTCCTCTGATTTGTACATACTAGATGTATGGTTGGTAGTAAACTTTAAGTTAGGTTGAGAGGAACAACCAGGAGTAGTACTCTTCTTAGGCCAAGAGTCACCCTGATTTCCTAGTCAGAGTTAAAGATTGGTTCCTAGTCAGTGTTGCAAGTTGGTAGAGAAGTTTTTTCTATAAGATTTGACAAGGCATTTCATTTTGTTTAGTTTTGGCAATACTGAAGTTGGTACATAGGGTTGCAGGCATGCTAGCCAATGCTTTACCAGTGAGCTACACCCGTGTGCTTAATAAATTGACTTGGAAGTGTAGGACTAGACTCAGATTATGATAGACATGCCAGACTATAGAATTATGATAATCAAGGCAATTAAATGTCACTGACAAGTTTTGAACAAGAAAGTATAAAATTGAAGAATATTCTAGGAAGACAAGTCTGAGTCAGAAAGGGAAAAGTTGAGGGATTATGGAAGGTTCTGTGTAGTGGAGCATATCTGTAATCCAAACTACTTGGGAGGATGAGACAGGAAGATTATAAATTCAAGGCATATCTGGGCAATTTGGTGACACTCAAAATAAAATTTTAAAAGGTCCAAGAATGTAGCTCAGTGGAAGAATGCTTGCCTAGCATGCACAAAGCCCTGGGTCCTGGGTTCAATACTCACTGGAAGAAGAAGGAAGAAGAAGAGGAGGAGGAGGTTAAGAAGGAAAAGGAAAAGAGAGACAGAAACAGAGACACAATAAATGGCTATGAGAATTTCCAAGACTTTTTAAATAAGAGATTGAAAGAAAAAAAATATTTCAGTGCTTTTAGTCTATATAACAGATACTAAAAAAATGAAGGTCATGAGGGAATTGTTACTAATTAGGGCTGAGGTCCTCACAATTCAGTCTGTATCATAAGAAAGACGAGCCTGGGACTGCGGAGAGGCAAGAGAATGGGGTGGTGGGGCTTAGAGAAGGTTCTGCCTGTGGCCCAGGGTTTGCAAGAGTGTCCTCCCTTCCTCCAGCAGCCCATAGAATGCCTTTGCATAGGCCAATTCATTGCCTCCTGGTAGCAAGCAATCAGGCAAGCACTGCTGTTCCCTTTTTCTGGACAAAGACCTTAAAGTTTAGAGAGTTTATGTGTATGGCTAAGGTGGTAGAGTTTCAAAGTTTTCAATCCATGATACAAATGCAAGTAGTCTGGCCTAAGAATCAGCTCTTAGTTATAGTTTCCTAGGTGACTATAAATTATACACGGCTGCTGGAGCTGCTACAGATGACCACTGCCTTCTCTAGAAAACATTACAAAATGAAGAAAGCAAGAAAATGGAGTTATTTTAAAGATTACTAAAAAATTATCCCTTCTTTTGATCAAGTAGTAAGTAGTTGAAAGAGGATAAGAAGACTTATCTTGTAGATATGATAAGAAATACAGTGATAAAAAAGATGTGATAAAAAATACAGTGAATGTTTCAAATTTAAAAATCATCATAGTGAAAGATACATTGAGGGCGGTGAGATAGCTCAGTGGGCTAAAGTGCCTGATTAAGGAAACTTAGGCAAGTGCAGGGACCACAGTTAAATCCCTGGCACTATGGGTCATGCCAGCCCTTCCCCCAGGGTGGGCTGAATTGGCCAAAGAAAGAAAGAAAGTAAGAAAGAAAAAAAGAAATTGATATTAAACCCTTTCAGATTACTCCCCTTTGCTTCAAGCGCAATTATACCATCAGTCCTGAAGGTCTTCTTTCATGCCTTTACAAGGTGTGATCAAAAACATGGTGAATGCAGTTGCTGCACAGAATTAAGGGGAAAAGGGGTCCTGTTAAATCATTACAGTATGTCCTTGTCCACCTCGTTCACTGATCTGGCACCGTGTGACTTCTGGCTCTCCCAAAGTCATAGTGAGTGGCTTCAGAATCACAGCAGCCACCACAGTGCAACTAAGGACATTCATGAAGGCGAACATCCAGAAGTGCCTCAGAAAGGGATCAGAACAACGGGGTCGTGTTTTTGAAGGAGATTTGGAGGAGGACTCATGGCAATGTGTCTTTTATTTCAATACATTAAAAAATAACATTCATTGTATTTTTTAAATCGTACTGCATATTTCTTTCTCTCTAAAGGCCTTAAAAACCCATTTTCCCCCCTGCATGGCTGGGGCGGGTGAGATGTTTCCTTAGAGTGTGTCTCCCATACCTGCATTATCTGGACACAGCCTGTTTGTGTGCCTAGAAATCCCTATGAGACCATGAGCTGTGAAAGGCTGGGTACTTCTGAGTACCTTTCAAAGAGGTTAATATAATGTTTTATTGAGTGAAGATAGAGATAAATAACTGACCTCTTATGTATGTGCTGTGGGGTATCCCAAACTTGGATGTGTGTCTGAGAAGTTTCCTAGTATTCAGTCTAGCCCTGAAGGATGAACTGAGCTGTCGGCAACAGGTGGGATAAAGGGTCTCAGACAAGAGCAGGTGAGATGCATCAGGGGTGTCAGCTGTTCCTGTGGCTGGAGGACAGAGCGCACAGAGTGAAGTAGGGTGTGAAACCGAAGAGCCACACAAGAGCCACACTGTGAAGGCTTAACATGAGGAAGGAGCTTGGATTTGTGCTGTGGGTAATGGAGAGTCATTGACGCATAGGAGTTCCTTCCATGACAAAGCACAGAAGCCATCTTTGCTCTGGCTCTCTAGGGCCTTGGGAATGAGTGACAGCCATGGGGTTGGGCTCGGGTACGTCAGAATCAGGAAGCTCAGTTGAGGATGAGGGGAAGTCAGGAGCCTTCTCCAGAATCCAAACAGGGCTTCTGTTTGCATTTGTGAGACTGGAAACTGCCACATACAGAAGAAGCCCAGACAAAACTTTTATCACTGCAATCTATGCAGTGAAAGGAACTAAAATAACTGACCAATGACACATGGTGTGAGAATATAACTAACACCTCATAACAGTGAAAAGTGAAGCAAATAATTCAGTTTTTAAATGGACTAAAGGTTTGGACAGACTTTTAGAAAAGGGTCTATGAATGGCCAATAAAGAGAATCTCAACATCACTAGTCATGAGGGAAAGGTAAATTTAAGTTAGGAGATGTAATTTCACACTGAGTGAAATAGCTAAAATTTAAAACAGGACTATATCAGATATTGATGAGAATGTAGAGAAAGAAGAACACTTGAAATTGCTGTTAAGCATAAAATGGTACAATCTCTTTGAGAAACAATTTGGCAGTTACTACTAAATCCAAAAATAAATGTGTTCTACAGAGGTGCAGTTCCACTCTTGGGTATTTGCCCAACAAAAATGGTACAAATGGGGCTGGGGAGATAGTTTGGCAGTCTTAAGTATCTGCCCAGAGAGAGCAAGGACCCAAGTTCAATCCCTGGTACTACATACCATGTCTACCCTGAAACTGGGCATGATGGTGCACACCAGTAATCCCAGTGCTGGGGAGGCTGAAACAGGAGGATCACTATGAGTCTGAGTTGCATAGTGAGACCCTGTACCAAACAGATAGATAGATAGATAGATAGATAGATAGATAGATAGATAGATAGTAAAAATTCTCTCCAAAGAAACACACAAGAATGTTCAAAGCAACTTTATGTATAATTACCAAGTCTGCACTCATTCTAAATGCTTATTAATAAGTGAAGAGATAAGCAAATTAAGGTATGAAGTTTACACAGCAGTGAAATGGAACAAACTGATAATGTCAAAGATGAACCTCATGAACATATTGTTGACTGATGTATAGTTCTACTTAAGTAGAATTTGAAAAGAGGCAAAGTAAATCTATAGTGAAAGATTTGGGAATAGTGGAAAAGAGTGTTGGTTGATAAGAGGCAAGAGGAAATCTTCTGGGCATGAGCACAGTGGTGGGTACACAAAGCATTTGTACACAAAAGTCAAACGTGACACTTCATGTGAGGTGGCCAACTGTTACGGCTTGCGTGTATCAGTCCCCCAAAGCCTCATGTAATCACTGGGGCATGGTTCTAGAGTCTGAGATTAATTCATGATCAAGGCTGGGATTATGGGAATGAGTACTTCTGGGATTATGGGTGTGAGTGTACACCCAGCCTGGGGCAGAGAAGGAGGGAGACTTGCTCTCTTCAGCCATTATTGCCACTGCTCCTGCCCTTTCGCTCTTGTTGTTTTTCTGTTTCCAGCTGCTATGAGCTGCTGCCCTCTGCCATGTGCCGCTCTGCCTGGGAGCCAGCCAAGTATGGACTGAAACCTCCACTAACGGTGAGCTAAATAAACCTTTCCTTCCTT
>PVKA01011502.1:0-60720 GCA_004027165.1 Ctenomys sociabilis | reverse complement strand
AATACAGGCATGCGCCACCACGCCCGGCCTTGTTTTGTTTTATTTTGTTTTTTTGTGGTACTGAGGATCAAACTTGTGATCTTCATTTGCCAGAGGCATGCTCATGCTGGTAAGCCAGCTCCTGCGCCCCTGACTATTAAGTTTTATTTATTTATTTATTTATTTATTTATTTATTTATTTATTTTGGTCTTTTTGAGACAGGGTCTCACTATGCAGTTCAGGCTGGCCTTAAGCTCACTTTGTAGCTCAGGCTGGTCTCGAACTCACAACAATCCTCCTGCCTCAGCCTCCCAAGTGCTGGGATTACAGGCATGCGCCACCACGCCCGGCTAAATGTTCAAAGGTCTTTTTTTTTTTTTTTTTTTTTTTTTTTTTTGGTGGAACCGGGGTTTGAACTCAGCCCCTTGCAGTTGCCAGGGAAGAGCTTATTCTACTGAGCTATTTCCCCGGCCCCTCGACTATTAACTTTTAATACAAGGTAAATAATTGTCCAAGGTAACTATAGAATATAGCTAGATGTAATACAAGATTAATTTGAAACTAGTGAAATAAATGAAATTTTATGAGAAAACAGGTAAAATTATAATTGCATTTGGAAGTTTTATAAGGGTTTGCATAATTCATGAAAATGCAGCAGAATTATTATTGGAGTAAAGCAGCAAAATATTCTGAATTGACACATATATGAAAAATCAGGAACAAAATTTTCTAACACTAATAAAGATTTATAGTTAAATAAATTGTCATCAGGATTAGTAGGAAGGCTAGGAGTGATATTGGTAATAGGAATAATTACAACTTAGAGAAAAGTCTGCATTATCTACATGACAAAAATTATATAAGATTCTCTAGCCCTGTCACAAATCTAAGAGATTAAGTATAGCAGGTCACAAGTAGCAGTTATAAATTGTTAATGTTTCTTTATCTATTTGTTTCCATCTTTATACTTAAATCTGGCTTAACTGAAACCTAAGAAATTTTCAGGGATCTGTTTCTATAGCAAGCATTATTTCAGGACAAGGTAAAATGAAAAAAAAAATTCTTTTTTTGCACACATGTTTCCAGTTTTGCTCCTTAATTTTGGAAAAAGGTAATTCCATGTCAAAGTGAAGCCGAGTGAAAAATGCACACACAGTAATCTTCCTTTTCATTATCTGGAGTAGTTCAAAAAGCTCAAAAAATGGAACTATTCTCCAAGAAAGGAATGCATGTTCAGGTAATTACAAATAACAGACGCATCTGGTTATCTTAATTGTTTGGGAATGTCTCAATTAGCTGAGAATGTTTCATGGTGACTTGGAGACAGTGAAATTTTTCACAGCAGATTGGATTGAATGGTGAAAGAAAACATGGGCAGCTTACTCTGAAGTCTACTTATGAGTACAGAATCTATTCAAAGATCCCTATCTTTTAAATGTCATTTGCCTTTAAAGGGAGCGTAAATGGTTTTGTTTTGCTTTGTTTTGTTTTTCTTTAGTCTCTGCATTTTTATGTTTGTCCTTAAGAAGAGATAGAACTAGGGATGATGTAAACACCAGACTAAGGTAAAATACATGCAGCGCTGTGATCTCGATCTCTATTTCTTAGTAAAAGTTGCCTTCTTGCTGAGATTCAAATCTCAGACACAATTTGGACTTGTTCCTTAAGATGCTTAGAATGATCCCAAAATATAGATGTATTCTCACTCATGCATTTTAGAAACTTTGAAAATATTCACATCGGCATGCCCGGTCAGTGCTATGGTCTGGATTTGGCTTTTGGTTCTAATTTTCATGTACTAGAATCTTAGTATTCTGTGTACTGGTGTTGAGCTTGATGGGACCTTAAGAGCAGGGGCCTAGGGCTGGCAAGATCGCTCAGTGGACTAAGAGCCTGCTTAGACAGACACAGGGACCCAGGTAGACACCTGGCGCCACAATGCTGGTGCTGTCCCCGAATGCGCTGAGCCAGTGACAGAATCTGGGTGTGGTGGTGCATGCCTTTGACTTCAGTGCTGAGGAAGCTGAAAACAGGAAGATCACTACAAGTCCTAGCTGCATAGTGAGCCCCTATACTAAATACATAAAAGTTAATTAATCAATCAATAGGAGGAGCCTGCTGGAAGATTATTAGGTGGTGAGGACTCCATCCTTATCAATTGATTACTGCTATCTGCTAGAAGTGTTATCTTATTTCATGGGCTAGAATCATCCCCAGTTACCATGAGGATGGGTTATTAGAAGCGAGACTTGAACTTTTCTCAATACCTCAACTTACACATGCTGCTCAGTACTTTTACACCTGATGGATGTTATTCGCTGTGAGGTCTTCCCCACAGCTTGGGGAATACTGACACCATCTCTTGAACTTCCAGAATTATGATCTAGATAGACCTCTTTTCCTTATAACGTACACAAAGTAGATTAAGGAAGCTGAGAATGCAAGGACACAGCAAGTGGTTGGCCTACTTCTGCTGTTATAGAATTGTCACCATGCTACCCTGTCGTGCTTCCAGGAGGTCATATTCAACCCAGAACCTGCCCTGTTCTAAGTTTTATTCCTTTAATAGTCTTTAACAGAACATATTTGCCAACCTGAAGAAAGTACACAAGCAATTACTGTGATATCTCACAAATCAATGTCTTTGTGCTTCCAAACATCTTTCCTGAATGAAAAATCCCTCTCCCTCTGTGCTTTTAGTTCATTAATGTAGCTTTAAAGAGATGGCTTTTCTGTTACAAGGCCAATTTCCAGTGCAACTGTTTAGAAGTGCTTTAAGACTGTTTTTTCCAATCTTGACAAACATGGTGTCAAGCCCGAGGAAACTTCATAATTCCTTGTGAAGAGGTTATGAGCTATTAGATACCACTAATTCTTCACTTAATAACCTCCTCTGCATAGAACACATGAGCTGGGTAGCATCCTACTGGTAGAAGGTATGCACACCTGGGGTTAATCTAAGTAGCAAGATGGTGCCCCATTGCCCCAAGCAAACTCAGATCAATACTATTTATCCTGAAGTGTTGAAACAGAAAACGAATCCTCCTTCAACTCCTTCTTACCTCTAGTGATCAGCAAGGGAAACCTAAGTTCTCTATTATTTAACTACAGGAAAAGAAGTCAGTCTTTCTTAATTTTTCAGGGCAGTTTCATGCATACATTATGGATGCCTAGAGAGCACTGGAGTAAGAGCTACAAATGGCAAGGCTAAGGAAACAGGGAAGCAGATGCTTAACTATAAAGACCTTAGTGTTTAAATCATATTTTAACTTCTATTCTGTAAATTTACATTCTCAAAAGTGAAACCTACTCTTTTTTTTCTTTTTTTCTGACAGAGCAATGTGTCAGCCTGACATCCCTCATGTAAGTCACCCCTCTGGATCACTTCCTCATCAACAGAATCTCCCTGCTCAGCTTCACAGTTCAGGATGACCTATTCTGAGTCTTTCTTAGCAGTAGATGTTACTGACCACAGAACGATACACATGGAGTGGACCAATCATCTAGGGGGTAGACAAGCATCAAATTTAAGTAAGGTCCAATGCTTTTTTTCTGAGTGATACTGGTACATGGTGTTCAGTGCCCCATGGACATCATCTCCTTGCAGGCATACATGTGTTTTCCCACAGCCACGGCTGAGTACACAGCCCACCCTGCTGGCATGGCACCTGTGGGGCTGAGCTGCTGCTTCTCATGTCACTTATGTCAACACAATGGAGATCATCAAGCCATGTGTCCCCCTGCAGGCCTCCATGTACAAAGAACTTTGTCCCTATTGCCACCATCACATGACCATGCCAGGGAGATGGAGGATTTCCAAGTGTTTCTGGCTGTGACCAGGTCTGCGTGTTTGAATCAAACACATACAGCTTCTCATCCTGCATGGGCTGAGCAACTCTCTCTCTCCATCCTCAAAGACGTACAGTTGGTTTCCAATGGCTGCTATGGAACATTCTTCAGGATGGTGGCAGGCTGGCCACTTGTGGTGTGGTCCATGTCTTGTTTTCTGGATTTAGGACTTGTAGACAATTTCAGTTTCCTGACTAATTGGCTCCTCCAGACACCTGGATGCTGCCAGAGGTGCAGGTGGGAATGAAGCTGGCATGATTCCTAGTAAGGCAAGAAGCCCTCCTGGGTGGCCAAGTGCCACCAAGGTGTTCCCAGATCCATGCTGTGCACATCCTAGAAGCTCTGGTTTGGATCTGCTCCCCCGACAATAAAGATCTTTCCTCTCACACTGTCATCAGCTAAAGGTACATGCGAGCAGCTGAGGCCAACTTGAGCATCAGGGCTGTCTGCAGGGGCAGTCAGGGTGCACCATATTGCTTTGCTGGGCTCATCTGCAGGCCCCAAGAGAGGCAGCTGTTTCATGTTGTCCTGAACTGGTTTTTCTGAAACCCATTCTTCTATTTAACAGAAGCTTGCATATTTATGAGTCTATTTCATTGGGCATCTAATTTATAGTGTTTAATTATAATGTTCTAGATTCTTAGGAGCAAAACTATCAGATTAATGTTTATAACATATCACAAAATATTAGCACAATTTATCAATTCATAAAATCATAGATACCAGTGAAAACTTCTTGCTACATACATGTTCATCTGATCTTGTCTACTGTACAAAAGTTGACAAGTCATTATTCACTTCCAAACAACCCCTTCATATGTTATAAATTTTAGAAGATAGAAAACAACCCCTATACTTCAGAAGATGAGAATCCTTCTTTTAAATGAATGAACTCTTCATTGTTTCTGTTGCTATAACAAAATACCTTAGATAATCAAGTTAAAATGAAGCAAAGTTTACTTTTTCTCAATTTCAGAGGCCTAAGTCCATGTTCATTTGTTTCTTGTTGCTGAGGTCTGTGGCAAGGTGACACATTGCAGCAGTGGGCACATCAGAAAGCAAAGTGATTTTCCACATATTCCTCACTGTAGCTAGAAAGCAGAGGGAGAAAGACAGACAGACAGACAGACAGAGAGACAGAGACAGACAGAGGGAAAGATAGAGTATGAGAGTGAGCAAGAGAGTAAAAAGAGACAGGGAGAAGAGAGAGAGGGACAGACAGACAGACAGAGAAGACATACTGGAGTTCCAATTTTCCTTTCAGGACCATGTTTCCAGGGCCCTGACATCCTTCTATCAGGTTCCACTATGCAGTAGAACTGTAGGTCAATCCTTCAACAACTGTCATCAATTTTTTAACAAATACACTTTGAAAGAAATGAAGATCCAACCTACAGCAGTGGTTCATAGAATGTGGGCCTCCAGATACTGCCTGCAAGTAGCGTCCTCTTCAACTGCTGTGTGCCCTTCCCCAAGAAGGATCCTGGCTTTGGAGACTCAAGCTTGAGTGTAGGGTGTGTGTGTGTGTGTGTGTGTGTGTGTGTGTGTGTGTGTGTGCGTGTGTCCCCTCCCTCTCCCACTTTCCCTCTCCTTCTTCCAATTCTACCCATGTCCTCTTACTTCTAGGCACTCCTGTAAAATTGGTGTACAAAATATCATGTGTGTTCTTCCTAGGTGCACTCTTGCACTATGAAAGTCTTGCCTTTTTGTCCTGTATGAAAGTGTTAAAGCACTCAGTGAATACTTGACAGTTACCACCCAAGAAAATTAAGAACACAAGGTTGGGTTCGGATGTGTAAGAGAAGATAATTCATAAAAACACATCACCAGGAAATCAATCTGAAATTAAACAGGCTTATGTATTAATTGGATAATTGATACAGTTTCTAATGATTCAAAGCTAATGTCACAGATTAACCCAAATCTCAATAGTGCTTAGCTCACTTTTAGGGTGCCTGTTTGAACCACATGAGTCTTCTCATCAGTGTTCCAGATCCTACATGAAAGTAGAAGAATGCTAAGTAAGTGGAAAAGCCTGGAAAGAACCTAGAGAAAGACTGCTAATTAAGAAGTGTCTTAAATTGTATAGGGAAGTAATAGAATTTACACATAAGAAGACTTAACTCCTTAAAATTGCACAATTAGATGCACTTCTGTTTTTAGATGAGTTTAGTGTTACAGTGAGAGATTATACACGAGACCAAAACATTATTCTTCCAAAAAGTACATAAAAAGTAGTTAAAGTATTTGAGAGGAAAGAACTGAATTTAGAATATTTCTTAGATTTTCTGGGCATACCATAGAGAATCATTCAAACTGGTAAATCTTCAGATTTTTACTTAGCATAGATAAGACCAAGATTATTCTTACGGCTTTGAGAACATTTATATTTGAAATTTGCAGATGGATTATAGATGCTCAGGGACAAACATTTATAAATTGTTTAATTCTAGAAGGATAAGTCACATGTGTTAGAAAGCATAAGTGCAAGAAGGGAAGCCTGACCTTCACAGAAGGACGTGCTACCCCTGCTACTCTTATCATTGTAGCCTTGTGCTTCACTTGTGGGTCTTCTACCACGAGGTTGTGTCTATTTCCCCACATCTTGCATCTGTATGGTACTGTGACTTGAGAGATGCAGGAGTGGCCATATGCTGAGTCAGAGCCTGAGCCTGGGGAAGCAGTCTCTCCCTCCCCCTCTCTCTCTCTCTCTGTCTTCTCTACCTCCATCTCTCTGTGTGTCTCTGACTTTGTGTCTCTGTCTCTGTTTCTCTCCTTCCTTTCCCTTTTTCCTCTTTCTTACAATCACAACAAATCCAGTGCAGTCAGCTGTAGAACAAGAGACCATAAAAAGTTACGTAAGTCAGCCAAGTTTTTAATCCAAGACCCCAGACCTGTGAAGAACCAGCTAAGATTTCAAAGCCACCTAGCTGACCTATAGCTACACACAGATGCATGAGTCAGCCCTACTCAGACCAGAACCAGGTACTAAACCAATAGCCTCATGGGCAGTATGAACAACAATAAATGGCCATTTATTTGGGGAGGGGCTGTTGTTACTCTGACAATATATAACAGCTAAAGAGATATTTGTGTGTGATAAAACTGGCACCCTCTATCATATCAGTATTTCTTGGACTTCTAGTGAGTAGTTGAGATGTTCTTAATTTGACTGTAAATAAAAGCTATAAAAGCATGAATATAAAGATATATACATGTACATATGTATGTTCACCTACATTTATATATAGAGAAAATCTCTACATATGTACTGAATACCATATATATATATATATATATATATATATATATATATATATATATATATATATTTGAGCTATACATATATATACATGCTATGTATAGTTCAAAAGTTAACCAACACTAAGTGTACATATTTACCTGTATCTAGAGTAATAGATACAGATTATAAAATCAGAAGCGATGCTATTCATCACCTGAACCATTTCTCTTCACATAAAGGGAAACGACTCGTTTCTATTATCGAACATTTACTACCAGCACTAGTGATAGCACCCCGCACACTGACACAGCCTGGGCCTGAGCAGGTTTATTCGTGAGCTGGGTAACTAACATATCTTATGATTTAGCCGAATCCAGCATTTGTTTCCTCGCCCACCTTTCCTCTGCTCTTTTCTGGTGCAGGTGGCCTGCAAAAGCTCTGCTCACATCATGATTAGTTTCTATATCATTTTTATAGATCCATTTTTAAAGGGTGCTTATCTAAGAGACTGGCAACTAATCACAGTTCAATAATTGACTGAAAAGTTGACTCACTGTAAAATCCAAATTAAGTTGAAAAGAAGCTGAAATCATCATTATAAATTATTCCTCCCAAGCTCTACAAACATGCATTTTACAAACAGCAAAAGCACGTAGATGAAGTTCGCCGTCCTGTAAAAAATATGTGCAGCAATTACGGACCAAAATTTATGGCAGAGGATGAATGTTTCTTTTTCTTCACAGTGACACTAATAAAAGGAAAGAAATACAAGTATTACTTAGAGGAGGCTTGGAAATGCCTAAATTTTAAAATTAGAATAGTAGCATTTTATTTCCGGACAAGCTTGAATGATCTTTCTATGCAGAGTGACAGACGGGCTTAGCGAGCTTGACCTCATCGCAGAGATGTGGGCTTCAAAGGCTGTGCCTCTAGCCTCTTGCTGTTCACCTGCTCTTCTGTCACCCCTAAATTAAACATTGAAAAGTTCTGAGGGCTCCCTGCTTTTCCACCATCTTTCAGTCAATTGGCCAGAGGCCGGAAGTATCTCCTGCCCTGTTCAGCCCAGGGTACCTCCACTACGAAGTGCATAAATCCATTAGCAGGGTCCTCTCTGCCAGCTGCATCATCAGAGGAACAAAGCCTGGGGGATGCAAAACACCCTGTGTCCTCAGGTAGCACCGGAGTCCTAGCCTCCTGATCAGCCTGCTCGTGGCATCACCATTCCAGACAGCTTGCTCTGCCTGAGGAGGAATTAATGATCACCCACACTCCCTTCCTCACCATAATGAAAGAAGGCCATGGTAGCCCGGAGCCTAAGCCTTCCAAAAGGACTGGAAGGATGGCTTAGAACAATAGGATCAAACGAGTGGAAGGCACATCAGTGTCCTCATCCTTTACAAGGGAAGGTGGCTTGCTTTTCTATACAACATGCAAAACCAATTGTGTTATGCAACAGCTATGATTAAAAAAAAAAGAAAAACAACAAGTGGCGGACATAACAAAACCTCTGCCTAAATGCTTTATTTTAAGATAATTCAGTGAAAAGGGACTTGAAGTTCAAGCTCAGATAGAAAATAACTTTTGCAAATCAGAATTCTGAGCTATGCATTTGAAAGCTGATACACATAGTCTAGGGATAATGTTGGTGCAAGCAGCTAACATAAAAGGGTTTGGCAAGGTTGACGCTCACTTTTAGTGACTTCAAGCAGGATGCCACCTGCTTGGCAGGTGAATAGAGTGAATAGAGGTGCGTCCTCTGTTCAGTGTGAGCACAGGCTTGTTAGCAGCAGCTGAGGTGAGCGCAGAGCACGTCCAGCATGAGCTTTCCTGTGATCATTCAATTGCATCTTTTGCTGTCTGCAAAGTTGTCTCATTTGTTTTAATTAAAATGATCCTGATTGTCCATTTATATCCCCCTTTAAAGCATTTGAGTTTTCTTTCTATGTGATTGGAGTGTCTTAGAAGAGCAAAATAAGATTTATTTCTTTTGTCAAGAAAGATCTATGCAGGGCACAGATTTTCAAGGAAGCGCCATGTTCTGTGTAATGCAATGGTAGACGCGCTGTCCGTCCAATTTGTTAAACTCACCCAAACCCACAGAAGTACAACATCAAGAAAGAGCCCCATGTAAAGTATGGACTTGGGTAACAATGGTGTGAAAGAGAGGTCATGTGGTATGTAGGCAATCACCATACCTTCTACCTCATTTTCTATGAACCTAAACCTGCTCTAAATAGAAAATTTAATCTTGGAAATGGCAGCACATACATATAATTCAGCATTTGGGAGGCTGAGGCAGGCCAGCCTGGGCTACATAAAGAGGTGGGGGCCAGCCTGAACTAGATGACAAGATCCTGTCTCAAAGAAAATATTAAATCAATCAATCTAGATGGAAGGAGAGAAAGAAGGAAGGAATGGAGGTAGGGAGAGAGAGAAGAAGAAAGGGAAGGAAGGAAGGAAGGAAAAAAGGAAGAAAAGAAGGAAGGAAGTTAAGGAAGGAGAGAGAATGGAAGAGGGTGGGAGAAAAGGGTCATGTTTTCTTACCTATTAGATTAGTAAGCAATTAGGTGCATTACCCAGAAACTCAGAGTATGCTTCTTGAATAACTTTCACTCAGCCTATGAGTCCAGTGGAATTCTTAAAGTTCTAACCTGATGGATCTGCTTATCAGAGTAGCCCAAGTTTCCTTTAAGATAAGCCAAATCAGAAGATTATCGTCCTGAGGAAAACATCTGCAGAGAAGGGGACCCTGCTGTCCTCAAGCAGCTCTTCTGAAACTATTCTCACTCTTTGCTTTGCATCTTGTTCTGGCGATGAGAGAAGGGGCAAGAAGGTGAACGAGGTGGGCTGTCACCATTAGAAAAGGAGCGTGCTCATTGGAGTCCACGCTTTGCATTTCCTCACTTGTCACACTCACTTAATGGCTAGTGTTTTGCTTTCTGTATGACATATTTTTCTCCACAAATTAATTTGCTTTAAGTGGTGAATATATTAAATGTGTGGTAAGCTAAAAGTTCTCTGTCATCAGTAAATTACTTAATACACCAAATAGCTAGTGGTATGAGCATGATAACAATAGAAAACAGAATCATGTTGTAATTTATTATGATTACTGTTAAAATATTAGTTCTCTAACTTGCCTTTATATGAATCTTGAATTTTAATTTAAACTCAAGCTATTGAACTTTTGTAAAAATGTGTCTGGATTAAAATAGACAAGGAGGAAGCCAGGGAGAGAGCTCAGTGGCATAAGCACCTGCCTGGCAAGCACAAAGTCCTGAGTTTAATCCCTGGTACCCCCCAAAAAAAGTCTCTGATAAAATAGATGAAGAGGGCTGGTGAGAAAATCAGTGGACTAAGCATCTGCTTAATCAAGCACAGAGACTGGGGCTGGATCTCTGACATCACATGCAGTGCCACCCCTGTCCCTGGGTGCACTGAGCTGGCCACAGAGTCCAGGTGTGGTGGCACATGCCTGTAATCCTACCACTGGGGAGGCTGAAATCAACAGGATCACTGTGAGTCTGAGCTGTGCAGTGAAACACTGTACCAAATAAATAAATAAATACGTAAATAAATAAAATAGATAAGGAACAAAATTATGCTGGAAGAAAAGGAACAATATTAAGATGTACTATAAAACTATGATAAGCAAATCAGTGTGATCCTAGATCAGAAAAAGAAAACAACAAAATAAACTTCCTCTAAATATAGGAAAGAATAAAGGTAGCTTTTCAAATTAGTATGGGAAAGGATGGATTACTTGATTAATTGCTAATTTTGAAGGGGAAACAAAAGTAATATTAGACACCACTCAAATAAGAGAAAACATAAATATATACACTAAAGAATAAAGAGCAAAATAACTAAAGGAAAATACTCAGGAGGAATTTACACATATTCAGGATAAATAAATGAAAACATTTTTAATAAGATAAGCTACAAAGAATAAATTTGGAAGGTCAGAAAAGAAAAAATAATGTGTGTTCTTCAAACACACCATAATCAAAGTACAGGTTAAAAAATAAATGAAGAAAACAATATATAATGGAACTTAATACTTTCAAGGTATAGAATCATCATGGGTATATAAGAAAAAGACCGCCGTGAAATTAATGTACAAAAATAATTTTAATCATAAAGTAGACACATATATAAAATGTTTAATTTCCTTATTATAATAAATAACAAAAATTCTAAGAGAAGTAGCAGGTATAAGGTAGAACTCTTTAAAATATAAAAATGTCAGTAGTCTAAACAAGAGATACAGTCTGTCATATAAACATTAAAAATCACGAGATAGTCTAACAATCATTGTACCATTAGTAATTATTTATAGTTCCTTCTTCTTATATCAGTGTGTTTGAAAATAAATTCAGATGAGCTGTTCTGGCCCTGCCCCAGGGGGCGCATTGCGATGGCAATTGAGACTGTGAGTGGTGGCATGTGCCTGTAATCCCAGCTCTTGGGAGGCTGTAAACAGGCGGATAACTATGAGTCCGATCTAGTAGTGAGACCCTGAACACTCTGTAGACCCTTCCCTAAAATACAGAAAATAAAAAGTGGGATGAATTCTTCTTGCACATTCATTTTTCCTGGATATACGTAATGTTAAATTTTGTTATTTTATTTTATTTTATTTTATTGTGGTACTAGGGATTGAGCTTGGGACCTTGAGCTTGCCTGGAAGGCTCTTATGCTGCTGAGCTATCTCCCTAGCCCTAATCTTGATTTTTGTTGTCATTCCTTTTTAAGATAATATTCAGCAGAACTGTTTTTGTCCTCTATGATTTACTTTATTGCTTTAGGATACTTCTCTTGGCTTTCATGTATCAGAGCCAGACTTTGTCCCAGTGTGATGGAGATTCTCACCAATATGACTGTATGAATAGATGAGGAATTTGAGCAGAGAAGGAAAAACTCTAACACTAATCAAATGGAAATTGTAGGAGAAAAGCCTGTATATTAGATATCCAGGATTCATATTAAAATGTTAACAGACGTCTCACCCAGAAAAGCAAGCGCAAAAGAGCATGTATGAGTTAAAAGGCAGATCTGGGCTCCAAGACATTATGTAGAAGGTGACAGCAATGGATAAAAACATCCCAGATTTGATATCAAGTGGGCAAACACATGTAACGGGGGCACTAGAGAAAATATCTGAAAGGAAAAGAGCTCAAAAATTCTATAAAACTCATGAAAAACAGAACCTAGAGTGATAGACTTCTAGTAGCCTAAATATAACTTGATACTACAATTTTTAATTCAACATGAAGCCACCTGAGTTTCCCTTAGCTTTGTCAATTTGATAAGCAAAATCAAGCACTGCTCTTTCCTCCTTTTGATCTTTTGATGTTGCTTCCTGTTTTCTGAGTGCAGCTCGAAGCTCAGCCAAGAGAGCCTTAAATGTCTGGCATGTAGGTCATCTTCTAAGTGCAGAAGGGAAAGTGGAGAGGAATGGGAAGTAGAGCACAGATTCAGAGCATAGAAATCCACATGCCACCATACTCGGCAGGATGTCTTATGTCAGGGAATTAGAGGAATTTCTTTTGAACATCTACTGTCAAACTCTTTGGGAAATGTGCTCTGTTATGTTTTTGTATTGGTGTTTGCATGGAAGCATTTCAGAGCACAGTTTGTCTGCTGGATAATTAATGGCTGTAAGTGTAGATTATAATTTACATCATTCATTTATTGAATTTTTCATATTGGAAAAATCTGTTTATTGAGCACAGAAATGAAGACTCATACATTACTGATGGAAGAAAATATGTTACAGTATTAACAGAGTCAATGGGAGGAAGAAGCCATGAAACTGCTGCCACTGGAGCCCCGGATCCTGGTATTGTGCTTACCACAGTCAAGTGCCAGACACCACTTTCAAGGTGTAGATGTTTATTAATTGATTGATTCTGGAAACTAAATTCTCTTCAGGCACAGTGCAAATAGATGCAGAAGATCCTTTGATATCTGAAACTTTGCCTGCTTCAAGTAAATTTGTTCAGGGAATATCAAAAAACAGTGGATATTCAAGGAAGGACTGGGAGTCAGGGTCATCTGCATTTTGGTGGGGGAAGGGTAAGCAAAATAAGAGGGTGGAGGGGATGGAAAAAAGGGTATTGGAAGTTTCCACTCACAGGGAGCTTTCCACATTCTAAAACAAGTCACCATTTTTCTACTTTATCATCTTTCTTCATATTACTGAAGCCCTAAAGAAAGAATAATTTCAAACTACAAAAATTATATTGTAGTTGCACTTAGCTCCATTCATTGCAACACTGATACTGGGGAGTTGAGATTGTGCTCCTGGTCCAGAAAGTTGTCACACGTGCTGAAGCAATGGCAGTCATTTCTTTTCAAAACTGGATAAGATTTTCCCATGTGTCTAGTTTGATAAGCAGTAGTTGAATCATCGAAGTGAGTATAATTATTAGCCCTCAAAATGCAGTTAGAATCACCCATGGAAAATGTTCTCAATACAAAAAGAAAGAGTGAGTAAAGATGTCACAATGAAAGATCCTACTCAGTGCTCCATGGATATTAACACTGTCAGTTTTTCTCCATTTTATTAAGTGCTTGTTCTCTCACTGGTCTCTTCTATCTACAAGGTAATTGCTTAGGGGATGGCCTATCTTTATAGACCAAAGTACATAAAATGTCTGTCTACCATATATTAAGATTTGAAAACCTACATCCACGAAAATAATGGTAGTGCAGGGCATCTTGTTTCTAGCAATCACTCTGTAAAACAGCAGGATGAGCATAAAGCAATACCAAGCTGGTAGCGATGCGAGCTGCTGAAAGGTGGTGGAAAGGCCGGTACTGTATACACAGGGTCGAGCCCCACTTGCCAATGTGCTGTCTGCTGGGCAGTCTCCAGAGCCCGAGGACAAGGTCTGGATCTGCAACACAAAAGCCAAGTACAGTGAAATTCTTAAAGCAATGAATGCATAGTTTGTAGAGAATAAAAACCAGTACTTACTCAATTAATATTGACCCCCAAAATAAAATGATAAGAAGAATCAAAATTACCTATATATAAAAGAAAAAATTAAAGACTTAAATGTAATCTGGTTTAAAAAGCTACAGTTTAGGGCCAGGATGATAGCTCATAGGCATAAGCTCCTGCCTGGCAAGCACAAGGTCCTGAGTTCAATCCCCAGTGGCCCCCAAATCAATCAATCAATCAATAAATAAATAAAGCTGCAAATAAATATCTTATAGTTGCTGTTGGTTGGAAAACTCAAATGATAAAGAGCAAAATGAAAGATAAAGATAACACAAGGAGAATAAGCACTCCCCTGGCAAGTGCAAGGGCCAAAATTCAATCCCCTTTCCACCAAAAAATGAAGAAATGAAAAAAGATAACTCAAGGAGAAGGCTCTGTCTCCAATGGGAGGAGATCAAGAGATGAAAGGGGCTGGGATCATGGGGAAAGGGAATGAAAAAGGAATTAGAACGTTTTCACCTGCCAGCTCCACCCAAGGGCCATAGATGGTGTGCACTACATGCATGAAACAGTAAAGCCTAGCAAGAGTGCACCTCATCAAGTACAGTTAGTTTATGCATTAGATTGGCACATTAGAGAAGGCTTCCTAATAGACCCCAATAGGAAAAGCAGGCTACCAACAATGGTTAGTAGTGCCTCAGTCTGTTCTTCTCCCAAAAGATTTAACATACCTTATTGAGAAACTGCTGACTTGCATTAGTGGTTCTCTTTCATCTTTGACAACGTTAAATGATTTTCAAACAATGTTTATCTTCTTTTAAATCTTGTGATGTTTCCTCCTGTGACGATTTTTGTCTCAAACACTTTTTGTTTGTTTTATCTTTCGAGGAGGCTGTGCGTAAGGATGCTGAGGGAACAACAGGGGCATATGAGGCATCCGAGGAGGAAAGTTCCAGGCAGGAGAGCAGGTCTCCTACTGCCCACGTGTGGTGCTGGTTCCAAGCCCTTAGGAGGTGCTTGGGAAAAACTTGTATCACCACAGCTGGGCACATTACCGAGCTTATTACACTCTGCAGAGTACAAATCTAGAAAGTCTTCTCTATTTTTGTTCAAGTTTTTATTTAAATAACTTTATTTTTTCCTTCAAGAAACCCACAACAATAGAAAAATGAATTAATAAGAAGAGAAAAAATAAATTTCAAAGCAATTACTTCATAAATTTTTTCTTATAGTGGCCTGATTTTTTTTTAGTTTTTGTTTAATTAGGTTTTAAATCTTTCCTTTCTTAATTACTTTTTTTTTGGTATTAACACCTAAATATACTTCTATTCAGAGCACAAACATACAGTGATAACAATTAGCAGAATAATTACACTCTTTCTGTCAGTGTAACCTCATGACACAGAAAGTATTACAAATCCATTTTAAAACATATTAAATGTTCATATTAATGAGGATAATAGAGAACAAGTACCAGCAAACTAAATATTGTTAATGATTTTGAGCTATTAAATTCATTACCATTTTCTTTCATAATAAAGTGGTTACTTGCTAATTAGACCTTTTTTAACTCATCATTATTGAATTCATTACATTGTGTGCAGTTAACCCTTAGAGGTCTGTGGGTGTGTGCTCACAATTAAAATCATTTTAATATCATATTAAGGAGCTGTTCCTACGGCTTTTCCATCCTCTGTCCCACATACCTTCCTTACATACATTTCCTTGGCAGAACGCTCCTGGGAGCTCCGTAGCTGTCTCTGCATTTCTCTGCCACACAATAAGAAGCAGCCTGCACTTGCTAGTTATTACCGTTAGTATTTAGGATAAAAGTACACTCCATTTGTTTCATTATAAAAATTAGACACACACAAAAATACACTAGAATGATGATGCAATAATTTCAAGAAGTTTTAGTGTAGCCTACAAGTAAAACCCACCAGGAGTTATTACCAATCTAATGGCAAGTAAAAGTTAACATTGGTCTATAGAACTGTAATTTCAAAATGTAGAATTTTTGCTATATAAAAATGATGCTACTACACTTTAGCCCATACTGTTATCTATAAATGCATTCATACCCATGCATTACACATACTCACACTATAATATATGCATTCATAATTATATATATATATATATATATATATATATATACACACACACACAAATCTGCACATTCTCCTTGACTGCTAATTTCCTAGAGGCAGTCACACTGACACAACTGCTTATACTCTTTTTCCCATTTATGTGCATATAAGTGATCAAATATGTATGTTTTGTTACGGCTCCTAGCATTAGCAAAGTAAATATATTTAAGAAATATCTTTTTGGTCTATGTAGGTACTTAATACTGAAATCTAAACTATTTTTAGTAGCAGAGTTCTAAGAATCCACAGAGTCCTAGGAATTGAACAATTCCCACAAAATACCACTGAAATATGACATACTATGATTGGACTCTGGAGTCTTGCATTCCTCATGAGAGGTGCCTACCAGGGTTGTGACACACAGCAGTCCTTTCTGACCTAATATTCTGAAGGCAGCCAGCAGGAAAGGAGCAGAGAGAGCTTGTGCTGGCAGCTGGTCTCTAAAATGACCTCCCCTTCCTCCTATGCGTCATGATGTTACTCCCCCAAGAAGTGGCATCTGTTTGTCCCTTCCCCTGAATCTGGATAAGTGTTTACTGAGCACAGTTGAAATGTTATTCAGGATTCCAAGTCTAAGTCCTTAGGGCTTCATAGTTTTCCTGTAAGCTTCTTGGAGTTCTTACTGTAGTTGAAGCCAGCCTCCAAGCAAGAAATATGACCACTCTGAGGTTCTATAAGAAGGTAGAGTTGCTCTATTTGAAAAGCCTACTTTGAGAGAGCAAAGACAAGTCGGTTTGAACCTATTCCAGCCACCTTAATACTGGTGCTAAGCAAAAATCCTTCAAATTACTTTGGCTTCACCTGCTTTCCCACTGAAAGCATCCGAAGTGAAGACCCAGTAGTCTGTCATCCCCGAATACATTTGATAAGAAAACACTGCTACATTATGTTGAAAAGCATTGTTCTTTTATGATAAAAACAACATTGCCCATTGTGTAGGTGTGAACTTGAGTCAATTAATTCTTGGACATATCCAAATCTTCATTTCCTCTTTATTGTAAACTCATAGCAGAGCAAAGCATTTGCAGTGTCCTAGGACTTGGGAAGTTCCCGTGAAACACCACTGACGTGACACAATGGGACTGGGCTCTAGAGCCTCGGATTCCATGTGAAAAATGCTGACAGGACCCAGAGTCCTGTCAGACCTAGTATTTTACAGACCTGTGCCTGTAAGAGACAATGTTCTCCTTACAGCTGCTTCCTTTCATGACAGGCACTGGTGGAGCAGGGGACAGACAACTAAAGGTCAGAGTGGACTAGAGACTTGCTCAGCACCCCACAACTGATGAGCTCCTCGGTAGTTGTGGACCAACGTTGCAAACATTTTGCCCTGTGTACTAGACTAGGCTGACAGGCACAGGACTTGGAGAGTTGTGTGAGCTCTACGGTTTTATCACTTTCCTGTCCCAACTCTGCTATTTTACAAATAGCCGCACAATCTCTTCCCTTAATGCTCTTTGCTTTCTGTTCCTTTAGCATTCAGATGGGTTTGTAATGCTTCCTTAAACTCAGCGAGCTTAAACATGTGAACTTTTGAGCATGATGCAAAGATTAGATGATGATACTATTAGGCTACTACTACTATCACTGAAAAAATTTGACTTTATTGTGAAAAGTGAAGTAGACAGCATGAAGTAAATCTAAAGAGAGAAACTGAATTCAAAGGATAAGCAGGAATTCTATGGGGAGGAGGAAATTAGAAGGAATGTTTGAAGAGGGTAAAAGTTATTCAAGTATGTTAGTGAGGGCAGAGGTTAGTGAGGAGCAAAGAAGGACAAGTTAGGAACATGGAGTGCTCAGAAGGGAGGGGTGCATCCCTTAGAGAAAGCATCACTGTAGAATTTCTGAATAAGCACTTAGCAACAGAAGGGTGCTAGGTACTGGGAAAAGTTGCCAAGGAAGTATACCTCAGAAAGAAAGGCACAAAAAAATAAATAAATAAAGGAAAGGAAGCACACGACACATAGTCTGTGATACCAGACTATGTCCATTATGACAGATACTCCTTTATTTCTCTCATCTTTCTGTCCTGTTCTCTCTGTTCTTATTCTAGTAGGGTTTACACATTGCTATGGACAAGTATCCTTTTATTTGAATTTTTAAAAATCTATTTGGTTGTTACAGGGTCTCACTACACAGCTGGGCCTTATGGTGATCCTCCTGTTTTCAGCCTCCCCCGTGCTGGAATTGCAGGTGTGTGCTGCCACACCTGGACTCTGGGCCAGCACAGCCTGCCCAGGGGGCAGGGCAGGCATGGCATGGGGTGCCAAAGATTGAGCTTCGGTGTCTGCCCTTGCCTAAGCAGGCAGTTAGTCCAGTGAACTGTATCTCACTGGCCCCGTACTCCTTTGTTTAATTTGCAATGGAACTTTATACTGAGTTTCAGGGAGAAAATACTTAACCAGGATATGATTTCTGTTAAAGTATTACATGGAAGCTAAACATATATGTATGTGAGTGTACACATAAAAATACACACACACATACAAAGACACACACACACAATGCTAGCAACACCTTTACTATTGACACAAAGAACCAAAATGAATGATATTTTTGTCTTATGACTTCATGTTTTAGAGCAGAGACTATACCCATTTTGGTGATTAGTCATATACATTAAATGAACATTTTTATGAACAAGAGAAAAACTATATCTCATTTTAATAAAGCAATGCTAGAAGTCATTGGTTCAAAGACAGCATAAGTTGCACTTTGTGCTATATAGTAGAAAGTACATACTCTTACAGCAAAATGTCACTCTTTCTATGTTTATAATGCTTGAGAAGGTAAGAGTCAAAGTTGATACAATGAATGGCCTCCTTTTTCTATTGCTTTTTCTTCCTTAAAGAATCGAAACACAGAAATATGAAAGTAAAGAAAGCCTTGGATTTTGCAAATCAATATACTGAAAGAATGTAGGTCAGGTTGCCAGTCTTTGGAATGTGCTAAATGTCTCTCACAATTATTTTTTAAAGGATCTGGGGCAGGAGTTCTGTCCCTCTGTGCCTGCTCTGATAAAAGGTTATCAACTCTGAATCAAGATGGCTGACTGAACAAATGGCTTTCTTCTTCATCCTCAAATCTCATCGAAATGACAGAAGAAATGTAAAGGTGAATCTGTACCATCTTTAGGAAGTCCACTAGGGTCCTAGGTAAGTGATCAGTTGGGAACCCTGAAAGACATTTAGCAGATGGGAACTGATAGGCCACAAAAGACGTCTAAATATAGGAAATGCACCTATGGCCTCAACAAAGACCAATCAGAAGGGTTTTTCCCCCAGTTTTATCATTAATGAACTTTGCAATTTGAGGCAGTTGAGTTAGGAGCCACAGTGTGTTTTATTGCAGGACAAACAGCTCCCTTTAGAGCCCCAAGGTCAGCAATGCTCCAAGTATCAGCACCGGTAGTAGATTTCTTGCTTGGGAACCCCAGGTCGCCTAAGGACACTAATGTGGTCAAGACTTTGAAGCTTGGATGGAGTCCATCTGGACTGACTTATGTGTTTTTCATTCATCAGAACTATTGACATTTCCAGATATTGAACATAAGTTATGGGGATCCAAATATTTTCTCATCTGGAGGTTTGACCCAAATTACAATTTAAGCTCTGTCTGTGTGCTGCCTTGCCCGCGTGCTGTTCATCACGCCGTGCGAGTGGTGCTTTAGAGAGTGGAGCATATGCGCTTCGCCTCGTCCTGGAGAAACAGAGCGCTCCGCGTGCCGTCTGCACAGAGCTTCTGGAACGCAGCAGGGGTGCACGCAGAGCTGTGGTCGCAGACATTTTTAACATTGTGTTCAGACTTGAGAAATCAGATTTAGAAACATACATTCTAACTAACTCAATTTCAGAAGGCGTTTTAATGTTGAAGAGAATAATATAGTAGGTTAGGACAGAAGTATCTATTGTCTGGATAATCAATATGTAAATCAAAAGTAAATTTAACTGAAAATCTACACTATAGAAAACAAACAGACATCTCATGGGGAGCTCAGACTATATGTACTGAAATAATGTTTGTTTAAAACAGTAAAATCATTCCTATCAAAAGTGTTATTTGGGGAAAACTTAGTCTTATTCCAACAATAATAATCTCTTTCTCTTCCAAGCTTTTGGAGTATACCTTAGAATGCTTACCTTCTGTATTCATGATATCCATTTAAATATGCTGAACTCTGACATATTTCCTTTTGTGGAATGAATTTGATTCCTTGATGTAGCCAAAAATCATTTGGCTAAGTCTGGTGAATGAGATGGTTGGTTAAGCTGAGAATAATATTTTGGTCAAAAATGAGAATGATTTCATGTGTGGCTTGTAAACCAATTAAACAGGAAAGGATTATTGCTTAATAGCCACCTCTCACTCATGATTACCAATATTGTAGACCTTCCAATTGCCACTCACAGTTCATAGGGAGAAATGAAGAACAATCAAATGAATGAGAACACAGTAATAAAATTATCTTCATAATTGGGTGCTGGAAGGACTGTCTAACATTATTATTCAAGTACAGAATTGCTTGAATAATATATTCAAGAGTTTTATCAATCCAGTTTTAGTGCTATGGGATATTTGAATAAAATCAGAATTTTCATGATTGTATTCCCCCACTTTCAACCTTCCAGTATAGTTTGTGAAGAGGAAGCTATTGCTCCACTTTCCTTTTGCTGTTTCTTTATTACATACAGAAAAACAAATTTAGTATCTTTTCTTCCATGAGATCTGTCAGTATTACTATATTTTCTTTGATGTCTTATTTGAGGTACTGTGACTTTTTAAAGCCATGATTTGTTTGAAATCAGCTCTCTTTGTGGATTCCACTCTCACTTTGACTTTTATATGCAGTTGAGAATTGCTTAAAGCTCAATATCCTCCTGCCTCAGCCTCATGAGTTCTGAAATTATAGACATAGACCACTATGCCTGGCTTATGCTTCCTGTCCTAGAAGTCTTTCCAAATTTCTATAAATTCCTTCATTCTAAAATAGAGTCCTTGTATTTAAAAAAAGATGTGCTCCTTCAAAAAGGAAAATGTCTTTCCAAGAGCTCCTACTCTGGGAAAGTTTACTCCCTTCTAGGACTTTTCATCAAGAGGCCCCACAGGGCAGGAAAAGGTCAAGGGGGAGAAATAAGATGTGCAAGACAGATGCTCACTGACTGCAAGCACCCAGCTCCCTGGAACTATTGCAAAGGGTTTGTCTTTGCAGCGGGAAGAGGCTCAGCATGTGTGAATCTGGCTCCATGTCCTAGTAGGAGGGGATTTATGTGGGTAATTCTTTCTGTGCAACATTAGAAGCACAGCCTATTATCTCTCGACTTTCCAATTCCTACTTCTTTTTTTCTAATGAATGATTCATGTATTAATAATGGTAAAAATAATACTTTGCAATTACAGTATGCTCTTTTTCTCTCCAGGGTGCTCAGTGGACATTAAGTACATAATCATTTTTTCATTCATACTATCCTGGGCGGTGGCTGGAAGGCTTACCACTGGGAATATCAGCTTTCTATTATCCTGGTTCTGCAAACACACATTTTTTGTGCAAATGCCAATTTTCTGCATTCTTTAGGAGAAGGGCGCTGAGATGGATCTTTATTGTTAGGTACCAGGAAAATGTGACCATGTGCATTATTGAAGGCCAGGAGCTTACTGAAGTTTTAAGCTTATATATATTGGACAGACCCATTCAGTCCTGACTACAGGCTCATCTTTTACCCAACAGGTAAATATGCCAGTACCCTGGGCCTCAATCTGGGTTTTTTTCTTCTTTTGCCATGCTCTGTCTTTTGAGGATTCACAAAGGCATTTAGTACAGTGCCATGTCTCTGCTGAATATTGCCCAATTAATATTCTCTCACATGTACTTCTGTGCTGGACATTTTCCTTGATAGGTAGTGGGCATCTCTGAGTTTCCAGATCTGATTCCTTTCCTCTTCTTTACGCACTGCTACATCAATCAAATCCTTCCTTCAACTTCCTAGTCTTAGGTAAAGGAATGGTGGGAGTGCTATGTACCCACATTCAGATGTTTTAATTTTTTAGCTTATCTCCTTGTTTTATTCATTAATCCATACATTTCACTCTTTTCACATATTCCAAGAATGCTTGTGGCATGTATACTTCTTTACTTGCTGTTTTCAAAGCAGCCTGTTGCACTGCATGTGACATGAATTCTCACAACTCATGTGTAGCCCCAGTTGGTGCTGGCCGGGCATGGTGGCGCATGCCTGTAATCCCAGCACTAGGGAGGCTGAGGCAGGAGGATTGTTGCTGAAGACATGTCAGGTACAGTTGGAGTATTTAACACTTTTTATCATGCCCTATTAAAAAACCTTAATTATATTATGTTCATAGTATGGATACTACAGACAAAAAGATGCATTCTTCTCCACTAAGGTACAACATATATATGATATAATTGAAACATTCATGTCAAAAAACCAACAATTGAAAACAATTATCAAAATAGTTTAGAAGAGAAAATATAAATATTGATCTTAGCCAATAAGACAAGAAACAGTAAATGTTAAATTAACAAATATAACAAGTAAATTTCTGCCTTATTTTATGTAATCTATCTGTAGTAAATGTAGGTATTCAATGTAGATTCAATGTATCAATTTATAGGAAGTCTAAAACTTAATAGGCACTAATTTCATACCCAAATTCCATTAGTTTTAGTCTAAAACCAAAATGAAGACCTTCATTTGGATGGAAAGAAGATAATAAAGTTATACTTTGTTCTGAGGTTGAAATCAGTAGAAAATGTATTTTAGAAATTTTCTTGTCTCAAATAACCCAAGAGTCAATGTAGTTTTCTTTTTTCTTTTTTTTTACTTTGATTAAAAATGTTCCCTGGTTACAACAAATATGCAATTAAAAATTTGGTCTTAATGTTCTCTTTAGAGGAATTTGGGTCAGAAGGGCAGTGCCCTTACATATGGAAGTAGCTCCCTTGTTTCTTCCACTGTGGGAAAACCTGGGGAGAAGATACAAGCTTCAAACCAGGCAATAGGTTCTTACAAGACATGGAAGCTGGCAAGGTCTTGGAGGTAGGCTCTCAGACTCTAAATCTATGAGAATTAAATTCCTGTTATTTGTAAGCTAGCACATTTATAGTATTTTGTTGTACAAGCCCAAATTATTACAGTCACCAATGTCTGCCTCTGAAAATTTCCTTACCTCTTTGCACTCCCTCACCTTCCCATTTTCTTCAGCGGGCCTCGTGGCATATTGGTCAGAATTTTGTGGCTATGACCAAATGCCTGATGTATACACCTTACATTGGGGAGATTCCTTTTGGGTTATGATTGCAGAGCTATAAGCTGGCTTCAAGGCAGAGAAATTTGAGCCAATGTAGTGTAAGACTGCAGAGCTTATGGTAGGTAGTCACAGAACAAGGAGCCAGGTAGGAACTAGGGCAGCAGGGGCCAGAACAGGAGCACACAGACATGTCCATAGACATGCTGACCACCCTCTGGCATGCCTCTTGAGTCGCTAGGACACAAGAGAGATTTGCCATCATGTATTATTTCCATTTTCAACTTGACTTATGGCACCATCTTTTTCCTAGACCACAGCAGACCTCCCTAGTCCATTTCTAACACTCAACAACCCATTTCCATAGCAGCTGCAGCAGATATTGAAAGTATGAAACTTTTAAAAGCAACTTCTCTCTTAAGGACTCCTCACTATACACATGCTTTATTTCAATTGGTCACTGAAGATACTTGGCAGTAAACACTACCAAAGCCTTCCTGGCCTTGTGAACCCATCTCCTGACTTCTTGCTGACTGTGCTCAAACTATGTGAGCCTTTCTGTTCCTGAAATGAACCAGTCTTATTTATGCCACCTCATTCTCCTGGGAATACTCTTCCCCCACATCTACATCACAAAGACTCTTCTCATATTGTGATAAAGTTTAATACTAGACATCTGGGGGCTGGAAATATAGCACAGCACCTGCCTGGCACGTGCAAGGTCCTGAGTTTGATTCCCAGCACATACCCAAAAACATCTCATGAAGACATTCTTCAATACTTGTGATTTTTTCTCATACTAACTTATGTATTTCCTTCATCTGGATTAGCCTTATCTAATTGTGAGTAATTATTTTATGTTTGCTTTTCTTCAAAGTACCCTATGCTCCTAGGATCTTTTGTGACTCAAGTTTTTCTCTATTTTCATTTTATCAAGCTACATATGACTCAAAACAGGTGACCACAAATACTGATTTTTTAGTATTTTACTCTATTGCTGCACAGTTAAAGTACACAATCATTGCATTCCTTGTGCAGAGTATGAGCATGTAATGCAACATTGTTACATACAGCACTGAATGAATGGATGTAAATGAGTGACTTTATCTCTCAGTACCTCATTTCACTGTGCTCTACTTACAACTCTAGGTGAAGTCTAAATGGGAAGTATGAATGGGATAAGAGGCCAGAGCATAATTCAAGGGCTAGTATAATAATTCAGGTAATCCATGGAGAGATCTTGGACAAAGGCAACCTGAAGGGTTGAGCAGGAGGAAGATACAACTAGAAAGAAGAACCAATGGAATTTGAGGATAAGACAAAGAGAAGTGTGTCAGAAGCTAGATCTAGGGTTGACACCTTCTGAAATATCTCTAGAAAAGAAAAGCAGCTGGCTTCTGGGGTATTCTGTTTGGGATATTAATTGACTCTAATATCTTCTATTAGATCCAGGGTTCTAATAGTCACTGAGTGGATGAAGACATTATTGACTCAGTTTGAAAAAATCATGAGAAGGACCAAATTTCAGATTTATAGTTGATAATATTTAAGGGAGTCAGACCAGACAATGACAGTCCCCCTTCCTCTGAGATGTGTCTCTCCCACAAAGAGGGGACTCCTATTACTATATGAAATAACTCGGTCCCTGAGTGATAGCCAGCTGGCTCCAGACTGCTCATTGAATCCAATTTGATCCAATCAGAATCTTTCTGATTGGAATTTGAATTGATGAGTAGTTTGGCAGTCTTACATGTGGCTAGAATTGAGGTACCATAGATCCTCATACTGTGGGCTGTCCTCCATGACCAAGCCAGCCTATATGCTGTGAGAATAGAAATCTGAGAGTCAGAAAGAAACAGAAAGGATATATGTTGGATGAGGAGGAAAGCAAACCCTGTGCACGCCCAAGGATTAATCAGATTCTGCATGCAGTACCCCAGAAGCCAGCTACTTTCCTTTTCTTGAGATACCCCAGAAGGTGTTAACCAATTTTTCTTCTCTCTGATTAATTAACTCAATTATTTTAAAAACCTGTATTCAATATAAAATATGAATTTACATATACATATGTTAGCTAATTCAGCAGAGAATGTCATGTTTTTTTAATAAATAAATAAATAAATGAATGAAATAATTGGCCTCTCTTGCCCCAGTGTTTTAAATTAATCAAAACATAATCACAGAGACCATTTGCCTGAGCTACTTGATGTGTGCAGAGGAGGACTTTAAAAGATACACTGAGTCCCCACTAACATCTTCTGATGTTAGACACTGTTTGGTACCTGAAAAGTTAAATTTCTCAGATTTAATAATGATATAATATAGAAGATGTCACAAGGCAGTGCCACCTGTGATGAATCACCAAGTGGTTCAGACAATAACACTGTGGGGGCTTTGAAGCCTCTGAGGCCCAAGGGCTGGACAGACAGGTAATCTTCGGTAAGGATGGAGGACAAGGGCTGGAATGTGAAGGATTATTGGGGCTTTTTCAGAAGAAAAGGAGAAGTCCTCTATGGGAAGACTACCATCGATAGATAAAGTTAGGTAGAACCCAGATGCCCAAGACTCTTGGTCTAAGAAGGTTGCTGGATGGATGGAAATGGAAATAAACCAAGATCTAGACTGAATGAAGCAGTGCAGGTTTTTCTTTCAAAGGGCAAAAGTTCTTAAGCTCCCCCAAGAAAGGACCAGTTTCACAGCAATCTCTTTCCAACTTGCCTTTAAATTCGCCTTAGTCAAAGGAGGACTTACACTTTTGACAGTAACAGTGGCAACTCCCCAACACACAAACAAATTCCTAAAAGTCTGTTTCTGTTGTATTTTATGGAGTGATCCCTTTAGGAAAACTCCTTTACAGAGTAGTGAGAATGCTGGAAAATGTTCTGCCCTTGCTATGGCAGGACTGAGAAGCTTGGAGCACAGAGAGGACCAAGTCAGGACTTGACAGCTGAGCCACATCCAGGGTGAAAGGGTAGAGAATGTGGGCCATGTGGAGTCTGTCAGAGCCTGAAGGCTAAATCTGCACTGGCTCAGGTCTGACCCTGAGAGGAGGAAGCATTTGTGAGACAAGGCCCTACTCAGCTCCCAGAAGCATGCATAAGCAATACCAGCCCAGCCCAGCCTGCCACAGGGTCAGGACTCTCCCTAACAGGACACACATGCAGAGCCTCCTCTTGCCCAGCCAGGGTGCATCAGCTGGGCCTCAGCCTTCTCTTCCAAAATAGCAGCACAGTTCCTAGTAATTCTTTAAAGCAGCCAGTGGTAAATACAAACAGACTTTAAATCCTCATCTATTACTAGAAGCTAGTATGTATGAGTGAAGCAAAAAGAAGTGCTGTACAATCCTTTTAGAAGTCTATTGCACTGCTGCTTCTTATGGATGATATACAAGTTGTTTTCCGCATTTCCTTTCATTTTCCTATCCACTCTCTGGGAGAGGTTTCCAGTTCTTAGGTGTATTTAGTCAAACTAACCCTAAGCATGAAAAGGTCTGATTTGTCATCATTTCTTCCCTTTGAGACACCTGGGTCATGTTTTATAGGCATTGAAGCCCCACAATCATGAACTGTCCATGTGTTGTACAGACACCAGCATCACTGTTTCCATATGAATCTAGGTCAGGGCAATAGCACAGTGTGAAAAACCTGGCATACCAGAAAGAAAGGAAAAGCAGCCGTGGGAGAGCACCAGTGTGGCTCCTGGTTCAGCTCTCCTGCATCACACAGAGAAAGCTCCGACTGACCCCACCAAGTCAGTCCTGGCGCCCACTGGGTTGGCATTTAAGAAACAAACAGCCAGCTGCAAAGTCCAAATTCAAATCAAATTCTTGGCTCCTAAATGACACCCTCTTTTCATCCTGCTCCATACCGACTTGCATACAGGAAGAATATAATGAAGGGGCACAGACAAAGCACATTAACATGTAAACATCAATGATGTTGCAAAGTCTAGTCTGTAGCATGAAAAGTCAATAGCTGCTAATTAATTTTTTTAATAATTTTATTGAGAAACGAATAGCAATGAGACAGTTTCAAAACAGATTACTAGCACATTTTCAATAATTAACACATTGCATATTGTTGTTTTAGTGATTTTTCATTATATAAGATGCAGACATGATATCTGTTTCAAACACTATTAAAACAAACCTCTCTATTCATTGAATTAAGAGAATGTAGCTGCACATTTATCTTAACTATTTTGAGTATGCAAAAACTAAAAGGTCATTCATTTATATACCACCTTTTTGGTTAATTTTGTCAGAGAAGGGCATTCCATTTTCTTTTAAATATTGCAGGTGTATGAATTCAGCAAAATATCCAAATATAGTCTAGTAGTCCTTAAAAACAGTGGGTTTTTCCATTAAGACTGGCAATGCCTGAAGTTGCTGACTTGAGCCTTTTACAGTTCAGCATATTACTATTCTGCTGGATGGTTAAGACCAAGATAAAGCAAGACCTATATAATAAGAAATGTAACTTTTGTATCTGATAATGTCACTCAAGTACTCTCAGGATTTAGCATGAAATGCTAAACTGAACTCTGTAGATAGATCCTTTGTCAGTGTCAGCCATGTAGATGAGTCACGGCCATTGCCTGACCACTTTGCTCTCTGTGAAAGCCTGAAAGAATGTTTTCTCTCCATGTGACTCTCCTTAGCCACACTATACATCATTGTTCATTTCCTCTGTGGCCCCATAATCTCCTCAATCAGAAAATTCGGGACACAACTGAGTCACATGATGTTATAGTACAGGTTCTCCTATGTCCTGAGTGTTCACTGACTTTGAAAGGCTAAGGACAAAATGTTCGCTGTCTTGCAGCGCTTCTTTTTCTTTAATTTTTGGTTTACAAACTTAGGTTGTTAATCTTCCAGAAGAAGGGTTATTATTATTACCCTAAAACATAAGATGTTGAAATTAACTTCACTATCTGTCTGAATATTAAACATCTTAGACATAATATGGAACAGGTATTTTCCATCAACCATTGATATGTAAAAATTTGAGTCTCTACACAATATGAAGAAAAAAATTAAAAATATTTTTAAAAATTAAAAATAAGCATTTACATATTTTTAAAGAGAAATTTAGATATCTAACAATATATAGCCTTGTAGAGGGACAGTCTTGTGACATTGATTTTGTCTCTTGTTTTCATTGATTACCCTTTTTTTTAAACAAACATTTATGTGAGAGACAGTATGGCAGTAATTGGTATGTCATCATAAGCAGTACATGATTAGAACAATAGAATGTGAGATATTCCAAGCATTACACATTGGTTGAGTTCTTTGGGTCTTTCAAGTAAAATATCATGTTATCTGCAAATAATGATAATTCAACTTCTTATTTACCTATTCTTATTCTTTTTATTTCTCTCTCTTGTCTAATGGCCCTAGCTAATGATTCCAGAACTATATTGAATAGAAGTGGAGATAGAGTACATCCTTGTTTGGTACCAGATCTGAGAGTAAAAGATTTCATTTTCCTGTGTAGAATTATGTTAGCCATTGGGTTGTCATAGATGGCTTTCATCAGATTGAAGTGGAGGCCATCTTTTCCAATTTTCTGTAGGACTTTGAACATTAATGTGTGTTGGACTTTGTCAAAAGCCTTTTCTTCGTCAATTGAGATGATCATGAGGTTTTTAGATTAGGCTCTATTGATATAGAGTATTACATTTATAGATTTTCGAATATTGAACCATCCTTGCATCCCTGGAATGAATTCTAACTGGTAGTGGCTTATAATCTTCTTGATGATTTCCTGTGTTCTATTTCCTATGATTTTATTGAGGATTTTTGCATCTATGTTCATGAGGGAGATTGGCCAATATTTTCTTCTTTAGGAGTGTCTTTCCCTGGTTTTTCAGTGTCAGTATAATACTTGCCTCCAGGAATCATTGTGGGAGGATTGATTCCCTTTCAATTTCATTGAAGAGTTTCAGGATTATAGGGGTTATAATTTCCATAAATTACTTGTAGAATTCAGCTGTGCATCCACCAGTACCTCAACCTTTCTTTGTTGGTCTATTTATTACTGCATTTCGTATTTCATTGGCTATTATTGGGTTATTGAGAGTTGCTGTATCTTCTTGATTCAGGAATCTGTCTATTTCTTCTTTGTCTTCTATTGTGTGACAGTAACAGTTCTCAACATAGGTATTGACAATCTTCTGAATTTGGCTTGGGTCTGTGATAATTACATTCTTTTCATTCCTTATTGCTTGTTTTGAATTTTTTATTTCCTCTTTTTGATGAGGTTAGCTAGGGGCTTATCAATTTTATATAATTTTTCAAAGAGCTAGCTTTTGGATTCATTAATTCTTTGAGCTGTTTTCATCTCAGTTGAATTAATTTCTGCTCTAGTCTTTATGATTTCTGTCTTTGGGCTCTGGATTTTGTTTGCTCTTCCTTTTATATATGTTGCAGGAGCAACATGAGGGTGCTTATTTGTTCCCATTCTATTTCCCTAATGTGTGAGTTCACAGCTATGAATTTCCCTCTGAGAACTGCTTTCATCACATCCCACAAATTCCAATAAATTGTGGTTGAATTTTCATTGAATTGTAGATATTGTTGAATTTCTTCTTTAATTTCATCTGTGATCCATTGGTGCTGAGTAGGGTGTTTGTTTAGTTTCCATTTATTTATGGGATTTTTCTGGTTTCTTTTGTCATTTATTTCTAGTTCATTGCATTATGGTCAGATAATATACATGGGATACTTTCTGTTTTCTTGCACATACTTAAGCATGACCTATGGACCAGTATGTGGTCTATTTTAGAAAATGACCCATGTGCAACAGAAAAAAAATGTGTATTCAGCTGTTTTAGGATGGAACAATCTGTGTATGTCCACTGAGTCTACTTGTCCCAAGCTCTGGTTCACTTCTGCTACTCTTTGCTAATTTTTTGTCTGTTTGGCCCGTCTCTTTGTGGTAAGGGGGAGTTAGTTTCTCCTGTTAAGATTGTGGTACTGGATGCTAGATTTTTCATGTACATTAATATTTGGCTTATATAGTTGGGTGCTCTCATTTTTGGTGCATAAATATTTATGAATGTTACCTCCTCTTCTTAAATTTTTCCTTGAACCAGTATATAGTGACCTTCTTTGTTTTATTTGATCATTCTTGCTTTGACGTTAAGACTGTCTGTGAACAGTATTGCTACTGCTGCTTTTTTCTGAGAGGCTGGGGTATGTAATATTTTTTCTATCCTTTGACTTTCAGCCTATGAATTTCTTTATGAGTTAAGTGTGTTTCTTGTATACATCATATTGTTGGATTTTTTTCCTAAAACCACTATGCCAGTCTACTTCTCTTAATTGGTGAACTGAGTCCATTTACATTGGTAGTTATAATTGAGTCATATTGACTTATGATCAACATGTTATTTACCTGCTGTTTATTCCTCTCTTCTTTTTCTCCTGTGTTTAATTGTTTTTCTATTTAGTGGTTTCCTTCTGTTCTCATTCATGGAGTTCTGATCATTTTGGTCCCTCTCTAGAACATCTTTTAGTAGTCCTTGTATGGTTGGCTTTGTCATCATGAAACTTTTTAGTTGTGCTTTGTCATTGAAGTATTTCACTTCTCTATCAACCTTGAAAGAGAGTTTTGCTGGGTATAGTAGTCTGTGATGGAATTTGTTTTTATAGAGGACATGAAGTACTCTGCTCCATGCTCTTCTTGCCTTCATGGCTCCTTGTGAAGAGGAGTCTGATGTTACTCTGATAGGTTTTTCTTTAGTTGTGATCCATTTCTTTTCTCTAGCAGCTTTCATTATATTGTTCTTGTGGATTCCTGGTATCTTGACTCAGTGTGAAGTCTTGGTGTGTTTTTAATTGGGTTGAAGTTATTTGGAGTTTGTTTACCTGAATGTCAGATTGTTTCTTCATATTTGGGAAGTTTTCTGCCATCACTTCTGCCCAAATTCTTTTTATATCATTTTTATTGACTTCTTTCTCATTGATGCCTATTAGTCTCACTTTGTTCATCTTTGCATCGTCTTACAGGTGATGAATTATTTTTTCCTGCATCCTAGTTGTTTTTAAGAGGTCTTTTCTTACTTTTCACTAGCTGCGACAGCATCTTCAGTATCTGAATCTCTATCTTTACTTTCACTCAAATGGTTTTGCAAGCTTGTGATTGAGATTTTAAGTTCCTCTTTGGTTCTGCTTCATTCATTCTGTTTCTTTCATGTATTGCTCATTCAAGGAATCTGTCACTTTTCTAATCTCTATTTTTATCAGTTTCTTCTTAAGCAGTTATGAGTTGTTTTATTTCAGAGATTTTTTTCTGTTCTGATTTTATCTATATGTTTCCGCATTTGATTCTTTACTTCAGATGCTATTAATTCTGGGATTTTTTTTTTTTTATTTCAGAGGTTTTCTTATCTGAGTTGCTCTATACATTTCTGTAGTTGTTTCTTTACTCCATAGGGTATTTTTTCAGACATTTCAGCTGTATGTTTCCCAATTTCTTTTGTGCTAGTGTTCTCTGCACTTGTTCTGGTTGGGCTTGGGGCCTGAGATTGCATTTTGCTTCTTCTTTTTGTCATTTTGTATAGCACCGACCTCTGCCGTTTGGTTTAGAGCTTTGATGCCGTTATAACCTTAGCACCTACTGAAGTTTTGGTACAGATCTACTGAGACTGAGTTCATTCAGTTGTGCCTGGCTTGGCTGCTGTGCTCAGCTCCTTCCTGCTGCAGTCCTTGGAAAAGAACCTGTTGTGGCCCTCTGGCAAGATGTTCTGCGCTTGGATTAGTTGGGTGGTTCTGGCCCCTGTTCTCTCTGCAGGGACTTCAGCTGCAGAGTTTCACCCCAAGCCTGTATGCCAGGCTTGTTCTGGGTCTGGAGGTGTCCAGGAGTTTCAGGGGAGTGCAAGAGCTCGCCCACACACTTCCTGGGCCTGAGCTTGGGCTGAATGAGAGGGGTGGAGTGTTCCCGAGAAAGCGTGGCAGGAAGGGTCCCAAGAATGCGGCGAGTCTCACTCACGGGGCTAATTAATTTTGAACCTATGTTTGTAAAGCACTTTGAAGTTCTCAGATAAAAGATGGCATAAATGTACTTAGGTATTGCGTTACAGTGTCATCTACCATTTTGAGTTTAGGTGTTACATTACAATATTAATGCAAATAATAGTAATATTTTCAATAAAAATCATTTTTATAAATGTATGAATTTGTCAGTATCAACATACAGCCTATAGAAGGCAGTTCCTAGGGCCTGCGAGATAGTTCAGTGGACTAAGCACCTGCTTAGGGAAGTGCAGGGGCTGGAATTTGATCCTGGTTGCACGTGCTATGCTGTTTCCACTCCTGGGCACGATGAGCCAGTGACCGAGTCTGATGTGGCAGCAAGCACCCGTAATCCCAGAGCTGTAGAGGCTGAAAAATAGGGTGATCACTATGCGTTTGAGCCACATAGTGAGACCCTGCACAAAATACAAAAAAAAAAAAAATAGTCAGCTGCTGTAGACTTGTTGGAAAGCTGGGACATTATTTTATGGCCAAGTGAGAACAAACTCGTGCTAATTTGCAAGTCCCTTTGAAATAATGGGGAGAGTGGCATGTGAATCTCCAAATTCTTAACTAATCTCATTCTCTATTTCTGTTCCTGCAAACTGAATCACTCCTTTTCACATCATGCTGCACATTTTCTTATCTGTATGGCTTTGCTCTGCATCAGGACTGACCTTGTTCCATCTCCCTTCATCTAAAGTCTGCCCATTCTTCAGCATCCTTCCAAAGTGTCAGCCCTTCAGGGGGCCCCAACCCCAGGAGTTATACTTCATCAGTTTCTCAGACTTTTTACACTACATTTACAAGAGGGTCTATCAAAGAATATTACCTTAATCCTGATGTCATGTCTTATTTTTTTTTAAATTTAAAACAGCACCCTGTGTTTCATTTCTGGAATGTTGCAGAGGGAGGTGAAGTAATTTCCCAAATGTACAACCATTATTCCACTGAGGCAACGTTTGGTAAGTATTGATAAGTATTAGTGCTATAGAGAATATTCTATATTTTCCAAATAGGAGGATAGCAAGTAAAATACAGACTTTTTTTTTTTGCAAGGTAGTTTCTCTGAACTCAGAAATGGTGAGATCTTTCCTCCTCCATCGAGATTTGCCTGTTTTTTCCTCTTTTCATCCCCCTTGACTTTGTTTTCTATTGAATTTTGGTGACTAAACATAACTTTCCTCTTAGGTAAAAATAAAATGATAGAGGTAAGGATTGTTCAAGTTATGAAAAACATATTGTTCTAGTCCTGAAAATTTTAAGAAATTATTTTTATACCCCTAAAACATTTATACTTAGATACATACTTTAAGATGTAGACATGTAAAATTAGCTCTTGGCAAAGATGCGACAAGTAAAGTCGCATTTTTGTAGGTTTGCTTTGGCTTGGTTTTTGGTTATATTTCAGTGACTTTTAGAAAATAATTGTAAGCATTACGTTTGTTAATTGAATATAACTACACAGAAAGTCCAGAAAGGTTTTACCATCGAGTGAACCTTCCAGTGAGTTCACATGGCCTTGCTCTGACAGTGCATCTCACGGTCCCTTTCTCTTCTTACAAAGGCACTGTTCTACTGGGTGACGGTCCACCTGCTTGGCCTCATTTAAATCAGTGATTTCCTTGAACACCCTGCTTGTACCAGGCACATGCAGAAGACCTCCTGACTACATCAAAGGCCCACTCAAAACGTGGTTACACTCTTAGGTACTGAGAGAGTTAAAGCACTAACCTATGAATTTTAGGTGAAGGTAATTTAGCCCATAACTGCACCAATAAAATTATTTTTACAAATAATTGAATAGGGAGGGTTTCTTTCAGACAGGATCACATCGTGTAGTTCAAACTAATCTTGTGCTCACTGTTTAGCCCAGGCTGGCATCAAACTTTTAGCAGTCCTCCTGCCTCAACCTCTCAAGTATTGATATTATAAGCATATTCCACCACATGCTGTGCATAGTGAAAAGTTTATGTAGTATATCTTGCATAAAAGTATTTATTTTAATACTCCTAAGAATTGTCTAATTTAAAAAGAAACTCATTTTTATTGGTTCTCTCCTCTAAATTAAAATAATAATGACAACAAATAGAGCATAACATCTCCTTTTTTTTCCTTTCAGTGCCAGGGATCAAACTCAGGCTTGTGCTTATGCAGCTAAGCTATCTTGTTGGCCTTACATTTCCCATTATACAGGTGTGAAAAAATACGTCTACAGAGAGGCTCTGAGTAGCTTCTTTGAGTCAGCAGAGGCTACTACTTAACAATAAACAAAGCCGGAAAGAAATAATCAAGTCAAAGATAAGAGTGCATGGACCTTGGGGTCCCTGGCTGACATACAGCTGTCGTCTCAGACTACACCAGCTCCAGTTCCAGCTACAGAACCAGTGGTATCTGGGGAATCCCAATCTGTACCTTTGAGCTGGGGAGCAGTGGAGGTTGCCCCTGTATGCTCTTTCTTCAGGCACTTTTATGCTCATCTTTTAGTGCGTTTGTCATGTGCTATACCGAAGGATTCCACCAGTGTTTTTCAGATCTTTTTACGGAAATAACTCTTCAAGGGCATACACAAATCCAGGACTAAGATATTTATTTGGAGTGCTATTAAACCTGGTATAGGTTGGGGACATAGCTCAGCTGTGTGAGCGCCTGCCTGGTAAGTGCAAGGACCATGGTTTGATCACCAGTATCATGTGCCTTGCCGGCCCCACCACACTGACCACTGAAACTGGGCAGCATGGTGCACACCTGTAATTCCAGCAGTGGGGAGGCTGAGACAGGAGTGTCATTATGAATCTGAGCTTTGTAGCGAGACCCTGTACCAAAATAAACAGATAAATCTTTTTAAAAACTAACTTTGATGTCTTCATATTTCTTCTTGTATGAGCTCCTCAAACACATTTTACTAGCAGATCTCAAATAGAAGTGCTGGGGCTACGGATATAGCTTAGTGGCATAAGCACCTGACTGGAAAGTACAAGGTCCTGAGTTCAATCCCTGGTACACTAAATAAGTAAGTAAGTAACTAAGTAACTAAGTAAGTAAATAAAGTGCTGGAATTCTCAGATTCCTACAGACATGATTCTTCACTTTAGTGACTATGGACCACCACCACCATCACTAAACTTGTAGCAAAGTTCCTAGGAGTTTAGGTCCTAAGACATAAAATGTCTGTATGACTTGGTACAACTCTGGAAAGAAATGATTTCTGCCCTCCAACCAGGTACTGTCTTTTTTCTAAGTTTGAGAATTCTGATTTCTTTCCCAAATATAACTTCTTTCCCCAGAAATTATACATTAAAGCCTAATGGTAATTTTCCTTCCCTAAGTTTTCACAATTTTGGTCCAAAGATAAGTTATCACTTATGATAAGATTAGTTATTATTCTCCTTATAGATTATTAGAGGATATATAAATAGAATCATTTCCACCACTGGATTCACTTTTATGTATACATGAATTTGCAGTGCAGATGAAGTTCAGGATATTGTTGGAATTTTCTTGCATAAAATTATTTTGTTGTGACATCTGCCTCCAGAAACATGATAGTTACACTTGGCCTAGAGAGTTGTGGACCTTTTCTAAACCCTAGGAAAACAATAAACCTCTCACAACATTGTCTGTTACAACCTATCATCAAATATGCTTGGTAGTGAAGTTATCTATGGAACCTGTATAAACTGTAACACTGTGTTTGGTTAACTTTGTAACACAATTTCAAATGCTACTGCAGCACAGATTCACTGCCAGTACTTTAATTGGCTTAAAAACATCCCTCAATACCCTTTCATCCTATGGGATCTGGTCATAGTCTACACCACCCAGAAAACAGGTCTCCAGATGTTCCAAACTCTGTCTCTTCTTCACATCTCCAGTTCATCTTTCAGAGTAAAAACAGCCACTAACTAGCTCAGTAGTTGGTTGAAAGGAGGTGCTCAAGTATATTTGTAGAACAAATAAACATAAAAGCAAGAGAAAATTCAGGTCTACAGAGTTACCATCTTTTAATCTTGAAGTACAATTAGTGGGAAAATATTACACTGACTAGCTAACAGTCGCAATGAACAGTATTTTCAACCTCCCCAACTCCTAATAGAGTTAAAAAGGCATCCTAGTTCCCAATTTTGTGTTCAGTTAGAGGTTATGAATTGAGGTGGATGGGACTCCCCTAAAGGTCATGTTCTTCAGCTTGTTCTAACGTACATCTGAGCTACTGTGGGTGGCTCTGGAGGCTGGAGGAGCAAGATGGGGAGAGGGGGTGGAGCGTGGAGGCGGGTCCCCACCACCTTTCCCCTTCCACGTGGAGCCCTGGAGAGAGGGTTGTCGGCACCGGTGTCACGAACCCTTTGATTTACAGTCTTCTCATCTGTACAATGCTCTGGTGCCTTAATAAGATTCAGCTGAAAAGCCACTTCCTTCTTTTCACAAATTGAAAAAGAAAATCTGTTTGGAAATTTTTTTAAGGAAAATAGGGAGAAAAAATACTTCTGTATTTTGTTACTTTTTTTTTTTTCTATTAAGGTTGTTTCTGTCTCTGGACAGCTTTCCACCTCATATGTGCAGAGTACCAACTGGATCTTTGAGACATTAAACAAAAGAAATAATGGGAAAATATTTACATGTCAGATTAATGGGTATAAAGGTCCAAACAGGACCCCACTCAATGTACTTTTTGGTACAAAGTTTTGTTTTGTGACTATAGGCATGAAAACTTTCTTATGGCTGTTAATGACATTTAAATAAAGAAAGTGCTAGAATTCACTTTATATTGCTGAACTTCACTTTTTATTGAGGTACAATTTGCACATAATAAGAGTTAAAGATTTGATTCTAAGAACTTGACAATTTGAATCCATACAGTTACCAAAATAACATACATATATTTCTATCACCACAAAAAAAGTTCTTTCTCACCCTTCCTCATCAAGTTTCTCTATCCCTTAAGAGGCCTATATTTCTGTTAATTTCATTAGTTTTAACTATTCTGAACCCCCACATTATATGTTAGGTGATTATTCCACATTTAGTTTCTTTTATTCAACATAATCTTCTAGAAATTCACTTCTTTGTTGCATAAACGCCACATTCATTTCTGTTGCTGTGAGGTTGCTGCTGTAGGCTGTACCACAGTGTAGTCCATTGATGAAGTGGGCTGTGCAGCATTTAGTAGTTATAAAAGAGCTCATGTGTAGTCTTGCATAAACCTTTGTTGCGAATACATTCTTTTGGTCAAATACCTAACATAGAAAGTGGTAGACCTTAGGGAATATGTTTATTTAACTTAAAAAAACTGTCAAGCAATTTTTCAGTCTCTTTTACCATTTTATGCTTCTACCAAAAATGTTTGAACTGGCCAGCCAGATAGCTCAGTGGATTAAGCGCCTGCTTAGACAGACACAGGGGCTGGGGTTTGCTCCCCACAGTGTCATGCTGGCCCCCACCAGAGGCCCGCCGAGATAGCCCCTGAGATGGGAGGTGGTGGAGCCTGCCTGTAGTCCCAGCTCTTGGTAGACCGAGAACAAGAGGATCAGTAGGAGTCCAGTCTGTGCCGTGAGACCCTGTAGTCTCTGTACTGAACACATAGAAAAAAGTTTGAACTTTCTAGTTGCTCCATAAATTTACCATCTTTTGATATGGGTGTTATAATAAAAACTTCATTTCAAGAGATGTAAAATTGGGTACTAATATAGTTTTATTGATGTGTAGTTTATATTTCTGTAATAACTAATAATATTAATCAATGTTTTGCTAATTAGCAGCATAACTTCTTTTGTAGTGTCCGCAAAGAATTTGCTTTTTGTTGCTGGCCAGGGTGCCTATAATTCCAGCAGCTAAGAGTCCAAAGTCTAATGATTCAAATGAATAATCCATCCGAATTGTGCAACAGTGGATTCAAACACGTAGACTACAGAGTTAGAAAAAAATAGAGCAGCAGTGGCTCTCTAGACTGAAGAATGTGTGCAATAGATTCTATTTTGAAAGAAATTGTTAGTATTAGGTAAGTTGTCAGATGATTGGTAAAATATCAAGAGAAATGTGTCATCTAAATTTGTAATCTGCAGGTCTGTCGTAACTGCTTGTTTGTATAGTTCTTTTGAACAGTATAAAGTTTCACAATTTGTTAATAATTTCAGAGAATGAACAGCCCTATTCATTATTATTATTATTTAGTTTTTCTATGCCATTTATTTCTACATTTGAAATTATTTCCTTCCTTCTTTTACTATGTTTTAGATTTTCTCCCAACATTCTTTTTGTGAAAAGAATACAAAATAGTAATAAACAAATGGTATTAAAAATGATACAAATTCTCATTAAACAGAGTAATAGGAATATAATGGTGACTGTATTGTGAGATGCTGTCTTCAAACTAGTGGCTTAGGTTGCTACATATAAATGTACAAAATTGGTTTTAAAAACAACAACAACAACAACAAAAAGGTTATAAGAAATTAAGGGGCTGGGGAGATGCATCAATGGAATAAGCACTTCCCTGGCAAGCGCAAGGGCCTGAGTTCAATCCCTGGTTCTGAAAAAAAAAGAAAAAACAAAAAAACTTTAAGCATCTGCTGTTCCTTTAAAAAGACCAGAAATCAGCAGTACAATTGCCCAAATTGTCCTGCATATATACTTAAATATACTTTTCCTTCATTTCTTTTGTCCCTTTCCTTATCCCAGGTTTTTTATCCCATTCAACAAATCCTTTCCCTTTTATAGTATCTATTGTACCTTTTACGTTTTGTTTACTATTTCAGGTTCTCACACTAGTGAGACGATATGATGTTTGCACATGTGGGGCTGATTTATTTCACTTACTGATACAGTCTCTAGTTGCATCCATTTATCTACAAAGCCTTGAATTTATCTTTTTTATAGCTGAATAATATTCCATTTGTGAAAAAATACCATTGTTTTAATATATTCTTCATTTGATGGGCATTTGGGTTGTTTCCAAGATTTAGCTATGACATATTGTGCTGCTATAACATGGGTGCACATACATTATTGTAGTATGATTATTTCATTTCTTTTGGGAAATAGCTAGGAGGGAAATAGCTGACTTAAATGGGACTTCCAGTACTAGTTTTTGGAGGAAACTCCATACTGATTTCCATAATGGTTGTACCAGCCTCCCTTCCCACCAACAGTGGAGAAGGGTTCCTTTTTTCTCCACGGCCTCTCCAGCAATTGTAGTGATTTCACTCTTTTCATTCCTTATTGCATGAATTTGAATTTCTTTTTCCTTTTTCTTGATAAGGTTGGTTAGAGGATTGTAGTCTTATTTATTCTTTCAAAGAACCAAGTCTTCAACTCATTAATTCTGTGTATGCATTGCATTACTTTCTATTCTCATCTTTATAATTTCCTGCCTTCTTTGGGCTTTGGGCTTGACTTGCTTTTCTTTTTCTGAATGATTTGAGGTTCAACATAAAATTGTTTCTTTGGGTTCATTCTGTTTTCCTGATGTGAGAATTTATTGCTAACATTTCACTCTTAAAACAGCTTTCATGGCCTCCTACAGATTCTGGTAGGCCTTGTCTGCATTCTGGTTTGATTATAAATGCTCTTTAATTTCTTCTTTAATTTCATCTGTAACCCACATTGTTCAGGAGGATACTATTTAGTTTCTATTTGTTTATATAGTTTTTGCTATTTCTTTTGTCAGTAATTTCCAGTTTCATTGCACTATGGCCAGATAATATGTATGGTATAAATTTGATTCCTTTGCATCTATTTAATCATGCTCTCTGTGCTAGCACATGGTCTGTTTTGGAAAATGTCCCACGTGCAGCCCAAAAGAATGTGTATTCTGATGCTGTAGGGTGGAACATTTTGTAAAGGTCTACAAAGTCCATTTCTTCCCAAGTTTGGTTTAGTTCTGTTCTATTTTTTTTCCTCCTTCATATATCTCTTTGGGTCAATGGGTGTTAAAGTTTCCCAGTATAAATACAATATTGCTCCTTTGATTTTTTTATGTCTGTTAAAATCTGTCTTATGCAGTTTGGTGCTGGTATGCTGGTTGCATGTATAGTAATAATTGTTATCTCTTCCTCTTGAAGTTTTCTCCTAACAAGTATGAAGTTAACTTTTTTTTCTATTTTAATCAAACTTGGTTTGAAGTTGACCTTGCCAGAAAATAGAATAGCTACCCCTGCTTTTATCTGGGTTCCTGTTATGTGAAATATTATTTTCCATCTTTGACATTCAGTATTAATTTATTTTTGAGTTAAATGTATTTCTTGTATGCAGCATATTATTGGATTTTGTTTCTTGATGGACTCCGTCAATCTGCTTCTCTTGAAAGATGAATTCATGGTTATAAGCATCACTTACATTCATGGTTATAAGAGATACCTATTGGCTTCTCTTTATTATGTTGTTTTCTTACTGTAGGATCCCTACTTTTCCTCTCTGCTTCATTGCATATTGTGCTTGGTGGTTCTCTTCTGTTGTTGTTCTACAAGGTGTGATCACATTTGTCTCTTTCTAACATATCTGTCAATATCCTTGGTAGGATTTGGTTTGGCTGTCATGAATTTCTTCAGTTGTTCTTTGTCATGAAAGTGTCTAATCTCTCCATTAAATGCGATAAATAGTTTTTGCAGGGTACATCAATCTGGTTTGGAAGTTGTTTTTGTTCAGGACATGAAATATTTCATTCCTTGATTTGATGGTCTGTGTTGAGAAATCTGCTGTGATTCTGATAGGCTTCCCATTTTAGGCAATCTGTTTCTTATAACAGCTTTTAGTATTTTGTCCCTTTGCTGAAATTTTGGGGTACTGATTATTATGTGTCTGAGTGAAGACTTATTTTGATTATGGCTAACAGGAGTTAAATATGTGTCACTTATATGTACATCAAACTCTTTTCCCATGATTTGGAAATTTTCTGCTACTATTTCATTTTCCTATTAGAACGTATATTCTTATTCATTAAATTAAAAGAATGTAGCTGCATATCTATCCTACTTATTTTGAATATACAGATACAAAATGGTCATTCATATTTATCCAATTTTTTGTTTAGTTTTGTATTCCATTGTCATTTAAATATTGTAGGTGAATGAATTGAGCAAAATATTCCAATATAGTCCATTAGTCCAGAATAGTAGTGGGTCATCTGTAGGACTGGCAATGTCCAAAGCTGTTGACTTGAGCCTTTTACAGCTCTGCATATTAATATGGCTTTACTTTTTATAACTATACTTTTCTGCTGGATGGTTAAGACCAAGATAAAAACGACCTCTATAATAAGAAACATAACTTTTGTATCTGATAATGCCAGTCAAGTATCCTCAGGATTTATTCTGAAACCCTGTATCGCACTTTGTAGATCCTTTGTTAGTATCAGCCATGTTGATGAGTGACAGCCATTGCTTGAGCACTTTGCTCTCTGTGAAAGCATGAGAGAAAGTTTTCTCTCTGTGTGATTCTCCTTAGGCAAACTCTACATCATCGATCACTTTCTTCTGTGGCCTCTTCATCTCCTTGATCAGAAAATTTGGGACACAACTAAGGTACGTGATGTTACATGATAGGTTCTTCTATGTCCTGAGTCTTCAGTGACATTGACAGGATAGAGCCAAAATGTTGGCTGTCCTTGCAGCCCTTCTATTTCTCTGATTTTTGGTCTGCAAACTTAGGTTGTTAACCATCCAGAGGAGAAGCTACCTTACAACATATGCAGTTGGGCTTAACCCAACTATCTATCTGAATAACAAACATCTTAGGCATAACATGGAACAAACATTTTCCACCAAATATTGATATGTTGAAATTTAAGTCCCTACAGAATATGAAGAAAAAATTAAAAAATAAGATAATTTTTAAAATATGAATAAATACATAATTTTACAAGAAATTTAAAAATTTAACCCTATACAGCACTGTAACAGGACAGTCCTAAGACATTTTTTTCTTGTCTCTTTTTTTCATTTATTGCTCTTCTTTTAAAAAACAAACACTTAATTGACAGACAGTATGGCAATAATTGGTATGTCATGACAAGCAGTATGCATTTAGAAGACCAGAGTGACAGGCATTCCAAGCATGACCCTACTATTACACATTGCTATGCTCACTGCAGTTGAACACATTGCTATGTTCACAGGTATTAGTGTATATAATTAATCAGGGTAAGAATCGTACCAATTAACTGCTATGTTCAAAAACCTGCTGATGTTTCTCAGGAACATTGCTTTACCCATCTTGTATGTATAAATGTATGGTTTTGTCCTTGTCATGTTTCCTAGCTTTTCACCTCGCACTTTCTTCGTTGTCTAATTCTCAAGTACTTGTTTTCCTTTTATTTGTGTTATACTTTTCTATTTGTATTTCTTCTTTTGAATTATTATACTAGGGAGACTATATGATATTTACACATGTGGGTCTGGTTTATTTCACTTATCAGTATATCTTCAAGTGACATCCACTTAAATATAAAGGCTTCAAGTTTATCATTGTTTATACCTGAATAGTATTCCATTTTAAAAAAATACCACATCTTTTTCATCAATTGCTCAGGTGCTGGGCATCTTGGTTGTTTCCAAGATCTGGCTATCACAAACTGTGCTGTTATAAACATAGGTATATCAATATGAAGTGATTTTTTCAGTACCTCTGGAAAAATTCCCAGCAGGGGGATAGCTGGCTTGAATGGAATTTCCAGTCCTAGTTTTTAAGAAGTGTCCATAGTGATTTCCATAATGACTGCACCAGTCTTCGTTCCCACCAGTAGTGGATCCCCTTTCCCCACAACCTCTCCAACATTTGTTGTTGGGTGATTTTTTTAATGATAGCCATTCTTTCTGGGGTGAGATGGTATCTGAATGTTGTTTTAAATTGGATTTCATGGATGGGTAGTGATGTGGGGCATTTTTCATATATTTATTTGCTTCTTTAATTTCATCCTCTGAGAAGTGTGTATTCACCTCAGATGCCAATTTCTGAATTGGATCTTTAAATTTTGGGGTCCTGAAGTTTTTTACTTTTTTATAAATTCTAGAGAGCAGAACTTTGTCTGAGTGCTTATTAGTTAAGATTATTTTGAAATTTGTGGTTGTCTTTTCACTTTGTTGGTAATTTCTTTTGATGCGCAAAAACTTCTTAATAAGAGGAGGTCCCAGATGTTAATGCTTTCAGGTTTTACCCATGCCATTTCATTTTTGTTTGTGAGCTCTTTGCCTATCTCTCATGGGCAAAGAGTTCTTCCTACTTTCTCTTCCAGGAGATTTAGTATTTCTGTTTTGAAGTTTAGATTTTTAATTCATTTTGACTTTAGTTTAGTACATGATGATAGACCTGAGTCAATTTTTAGTTTTAGCATGTAGAAAGCCAGTTTTTCCAGCACCATTTGTTAAAGAGGCTATCTTTCTTCTAGAAAGCATATTTGGCTCCTTTGTCAAAGATAAGGTATCTGAATGTGTTTGTAGTGGCTTCTCCACTTTCTAATTTACTCCATTGATCCTCAGGTCTATTGTGTTGCTGGTGCCGTGTGGATTTCATTTCAGTAGCTTTTTAGTATAATTTCAAGTCAGAAATTGTGAAGTCTCCTGCCTTGTCTTTGTTGCCCAGGATTGCCTTTGCTATTCTAGGTATTTTGTGGTTCCAAATAAATTTTAAGAATGATTTCTCTAGGTCTGTGAGATACGCTGGTGGTAGTTTGATAGGGATTGCAATAAATCTGTACAGCAATTTTAGGAGTATTTCCATCTTCACAATGTTGGCTCTTCCTACCCAGGAGCAGGGAATATCTTTCCATTTTCTGAAATACTCTATGAATGTCTTTTTTCAGAGTTCTGTAATTTTACCTGAAAAGATCTTTTACTTCTTTTGTTAGGTTAATTCCAAGCTATTTGGTTTCCCACAGTACTATTATAAAAGTTATTATATTTTGTATATCAATTTTAGTAGCTTCTTGGTGGAATTTTGTAGGTCTTCCAAGTAAAGTATCATGTCATCTACAAATAATAATTTAACTTCTTCTTTACCTGTTCTTATTCATTTATTTCTCTCTCTCTCATCTAATGGCTCTAGTTAATGATTGAAGAACTATTTTGAATAGGAGGGGTGATAGAGGACAACCTTATTTTTTAACAAATTTGAGAGTAAAAGATTTCAGTTTTCCCTCATTTAGGATTATATTAGCTGTTGGTTGTTCAAACTGAAGTGGAGGCAATGTATTCCAATTTTCTGTAGGACTTTGAACGTGAATGAGTTTTGGACTTTGTCAAAAGCCTTTTTTGCATAAGTTGAGATGATCGTGTGGTGTTTAGATTTGGCTGTATTGATACAGTGTACTACATTTATATATTTACGTATCTTGAACCATTGTTGCAACCCTGGAATGAATTTTACCTGGTCATGGTGTATAACCTTTTCGATGACTTTCTGTATTCCATTTGCCAGGATTTTATTGAGGATTTTTGCATCTATGTTCATGAGGGCGATTGACCTATAGTTCTCTTTTTTTAGGTGTGTCTTTCCCTGGTTTTGATATCACTATATTACCTACCTCCAGGAATGATTGTAGGACAACTGTTTCCTTTTCAATTTCATTGAAGAGTTTGAGGAATGTAGGGATTATATCTTCCATAAATTTCCTGTATAATTCAGCTGTTAATCTATCAGGACCTGGACCTTCCTTTGTCAGTAGGTTTTTTATTATTACATTTCATATTTCATTGGCTGTTATTGGGTTACTAAGAGTTATTATATCTTCTTGATTCACTTTTGGTAATTTGTCCCTTTCTAAGAATCTGTCTATTTCTTCTGTGTCTTCTGTTGTGTGAGAATAATGGTTCTCAAAGCAGCTATTGACAGTCTTCTGTGTTTCCAGTAAGTTTGTGCTAGTTACACCCATTTCATTCCTTATTGCTTTTATTTGAATTGTTTCTTTCTCTTTTATTATGAGGATAGCTATAGGCTTATCAATTTTATTTAATCTTTCAAAGAACCAGCTTTTGGATTCATTAATTCTTTAAAGTGTTTCCTTCATCTCAATTAAATTAATTTCTGCTCTAATCTTTATGATTTCTTTCTGTCTTTGGGCTTGGGTTTGGTTTGCTCTTCTTTTTCTAGATGCCTGAGTTGCAACATTAAGATGTTTATTTGTTCCCGTTCAGTGCTATAACTTTTCCCCTGCGAACTGCTTACATCACATCCCATAAATTCTGATAATTTGTGGTTGAATTTTCATTGAGTTGTAGATATTGTTGGATTTCTTGCTTAATTTCATCTGTGATCCATTGGTGCTGAGTAGGGTGTTGTTTAGTTTTCATATATTCATGAGGCTTTTCTGTTTTCTTATCTCATTTATTTCCAGTTTCATTGCATTGTGGTCAGATAAGATGCATGGTATAATTTCTGTTTTCTTGCATATACTTAAGCATGACGTATGGAAAAGTATGTGTTCTATTTTAGAAAATGACTGAGTGGGACACTCTGTATGTGTTCACTCAGTTCATTTGTTCAAAACTCTAGTTCAGTTCTACTACTCCTTTGCTAGTTTTTTGTCTGCTTGTCCTATCTTTTTGGGAGAAGGGGGTGTTAAGTTCTCTTGTTAAGATTTTGGTATTGAACATCAGATTTTTTATGTCCATTAAGATTTGTCTTATATAGTTGGGTGCTGTGTACATTTATGAGTGTTACCTCTTCCTCTTGAGATTTTCCCCTAACTAGTATATAGTGGTCTTCTTTATTGCATTTGATTATTCTTGGTTTGAAATTGAGACTGAAAACAGTATTGCTAGACCTACTTTTTTCTGTGGTGCGGGGGCATAAAGTATTCTTTTCCATCCTTTGACTTTCAGCCTATGAATTTCTTTGAGTTAAGTGTGTTTCTTGTATACAGCACATTGCTGGTTTTGTTTCCTAATCCTCTGTATCAGTCCATTTCTTCGAATTGGTGAATTGAGTCCATTTACATTGATGATTATAATTAAGATGTATTGATTTATGGTCACATGTTATTTACCTGCTGTTGTATACTCCTTTTTGTCCTGTGTTTAATTGTTTGCCCTATTTATGGGTTCCTTCTGTTCTCATTCGTGGAGTTCTGATAATTTTGGTCCCTCTCTACAACATCTTTCAGTAGTCTGTGTAGGGTTGGCTTTGTCATCATGAAATTCTGTAGTTGTTCTTTTGTCATGAAAGTGTTTCACTTCTCCATCAAATTTGAAAGAAAGTTTTGCAGGATATAGTAGTCTGAGCTGGAATTTGTTTTCATAGAATCCTTGAAGTACTTTCCTTGCTTTCATGGTTTGTGAAGAGAAGCTTGTCATTATTCTGATGGGTTTTTCTTTAAATGTGGTCTGTTTCTTTTGTCTAGTGGCTTTCAGTACATTATACTTGTGCTGGATTTCTGGGATCCTGACTATTAACATGTCTCATATTTTTAATTGGGTTGAAGTTATTACGAGTTCTCTATGCTTCAGTTACATTAATGTCAGATTATTTTCCTCATATTTGGGAAGTTTTCTGCTATTACTCTGCCCATATTCTTTTTATATTATTTGTATTAACTTCTTCCTCATTGATGCCTATTAGTCTAACGTTTTTTATCTTTGCATCAACTTGTTTTTAAGATTTTCTTGCCTTTTCACTAGCTGCGGTGGCATCTTCGATATCTGAAACTCTATCTTCACTTTTACTCAAACAGTTTTGCAAGCTTATGGTCTAAATTTTAAGTTCCTATCTATCTCTCAGACTGTGCTTCACGTGATCTATTTTTTCTTGTATTGCTCATTGAAGGAAATCTGTTGCTTTTCTAATCTCTTGTATTTTTTATCAGTTTCTTCTTGAGAAGCAGTTATAAATTCTTTTATTTTAGAGATCATTTGTGGTCTAATTTCCTCTATAAGTTTCTGCATGTCATTCTTTACTTCAGACCTTACTAATTCAGACATTTCTTTTTTTTTTATTTCAGAGATTAATTCTGATCTGAGTTCCTCTATACCTTTCTACTGTTGTTTCTTTACTTCAGATGCTATTAATGCAGATATTTATGTTGTGCCAGTTTCCTCTGCACTTGTTCTGGGTACCTGAGATTACATTTTGCTCCTTTTCTTTGTTATTTTGTATAGCACTGTCCTCTGATGTTTGGTGTAGAGCTTTGGTGCGGTTGTAACCCGAGCATCTAATAAAATTCAGGTGCAGATCTACTACATTTGAGTTCATCCACTTGTTCCCAGCTTGTGTCTGGCTGGTGTCCTCAGGCCCTTCCTGCTGTGCCTGCTGGCAAGATGTTCTGCTCCTGGATTGGCTGGGTGGGTTTGGCCCCTATTCTCTCTGCAGGGACTTCAGCTGCAGAGTTTCACACCAGGCCTGTATGCCAGGCCTGGGCGGGTCTTGAGGGGTCCCAAAAGTATGGCCTCTTCTACTATTTCTGTAAACACTCTTTTACTGTTTTTCGTGTTATCTACAGCTGTTTCATTGATACTTATTCATCTTATAATATTTTTCTTTGCATCATCTGTGGCTGTTGTGTTGTTATTTCCTGGTTCTTGTTACTTTTAAGACATGTTTGCTTTTATGTTCACTAGTTGCAATGCTGTCTTCAAGGTCAGAAATTGTATCTTCTGTTTCATTCAAGTGGTTTTGCCAGCTCTCAATGGAATTCTTAATGTCCAAGACACCTGTTTGAATCTGTTTCATGCACTCTTCTTCTTTCCTGTATTGTTTATTCAATGTTTTTTAATTTTCCTATCCTTCTGTTTTTTAATCTATGTCTTCCTGAGATCTATGAAGCAATTCTTTCATGATTGTCATCATTTGCTTTTTTTACCTGATCATTTTTTATTTGATTTCTTCCATAGCCTGATGCAGTTGTTTCTTAGTACAATTGCTATCATCTGAGAAATTTGGGTGTGTGAATTCCAAGGTCATTCATGACTTTGTCTCCTGGACTTCTCTCAGGTAGGTTAGAGGTCTGAGATTGCCTTTTGTTCCTTCCTTTTTTTTTTTTTTTTTTTTTTTTTTTTTTTTTTTTTTTTTTTCAGTTTGGGGGATTGAACTCAGGCCCTTCCGCTTGCTAGGGAAGTGCTTATTCTACTGAACCATCTCCCCAGCACTGTTCCTTCCTTTTTGAAGCTTCCTGTGTTCTCCCTGATTATGCTGTGATAGTAGGATGGGCAGGGTGAGAGTGAACAAGGCTCTCAGGACAGTAGAAGGGCAAGAAAGGCACACCAAAGGTCCAACTGTGTGGGTTCAATGTGGCATCCACATATGTGAAGGGAGGGCATAAGCCACAGCTCCATAATCATATGATGACAATGAGGGCACACCAAAGTTCTGCAAGGCTCTCTGTATGATGGTTCGCACAAGCTAGGGCTCACCAAGGTTACTACAAGTCCCTGTGGCAGTCTTCTGAACACCTATTATCAGCTCCCTGCAGCAGTCTTCCCAGGAAATGACTTGTGGCTTGGACTCAGCCACAAGTGAGCTCCCGCAAGTGTGAGGGAACAGGAACAGGGACAGTGACAAGGCTCACCAGGTGTTCTTGGTGTTTTTCCAGGTGAGGGCAGGTGGCTGGGGCACAGCCAAGCTGTAGAGAGGGGGCTTTAGGGGAGGAGGAGCCAGTGTGTAGCTCACCAGGTCCCAGTTTCAGTCTTCCAGGTGAGGACAAGTGGCCCAGACACAGGAACGGAAGCAAGTGTGAGAGAGGGATGGGTCTAGGCCCACCAGGCCCTGTGGCAGTCTTCCAGCTGAGCACAGGTGGTTCAGACTCAGAAAAACTCCAGCAAGTTTGAAAGAAGGGTGAATCTAGGCCTACCAGGTACTCCTGGTAGTCCTCAGGGTGAGGACAGGTGACCAGGACTCAGACAAACTCAGGCGTGGGTGACAGGTTGTAGGAATAGACCTCTCTCTACATTGTTAATGTGGAAATTTAAATTATTAATTTTTGAATCAATCTTAAGAATTTGGAATTTAAAAGTCCCTTTATGTGTTGATTTAACAGCAACTCACATATAAGGTTCTATATTTTATTTTTATTTCACATTAAACATTTTCTGACTTTCTTAGTTATTTCTCCCATAACCAATTGGTTACCTACAAGTATATTTTTAAATTTTCAAGTATTGGGAGATTTTGGATGTCTTACTACTATTTTTTAACTTAGTACTACTATTCCAAGAATATACTCTGATTAATATTGATCATTTGACATTTACTGGTATCTTCTGTTTTCTGGTCCAAATAGAAGTCAAACTTTGTGACTATCCTATATGCAGGGGAAAAGCATCTATTACTGTTAATGTTGTGCATAGAATTCTAAGATATCAATAAAATAAAGACTATTAAATTTTATATAACTGGGGTTAGGAAGATAGCTCAGCAGTCTAAGTGCCTGCCTGTCAAGCTCAAGACCTGGGTTCTGTCTCTGGAACCACATGCCATACCAGGGCCACGCTAGGCATGCGGGCTACCAGAACTGGGGAAGTGGCTCACACCTATAGTCCACGTGCTGGTGAGGCTAAAACAGGAGGTTCGCTATGAATCTAAGCTGCACACCAAGACCCTGTACTAAATACATATTTTTTTTAAATTATAAAACCATTGATTTCTATCTATTGTTTTTATCAATTGATCAAAATTGCTAAAATTTCCAGTATAATTGCATTTTTTGTCTGTTCTAATTTTCAGATTTGTCAGTGTTTGTTTTGTGAGCTTTGGGACTCTAGGTATGAATGCTGTGTTGCTTTAGGAGCATCATTCACAGCAAATAAAATGCTTTAGTTCAGAATATTTGTATTATACTTTATTCAAACTTTATACTCAGTTGGATTTCCTTAATCCCCAGGACTGTGCAAGTTTGTTTATCTAATGTTCCATTTTAACTACCCGGTGGACATTTTATGTATTTATTGGATTATATTTTCAGTAGTCGCTCTAGAGTTTATAATATAAAACTGATATTTAGAAAGTTATATTCAGAGAGCATAATATTACTTCAAAAATATATAAGAATCTTTTAAATGATAATTCTATGAATCCCTTTGTGTTAATACTGTTCTTATTTTTATGTCGTCTACTTTCTGGAGCTTAGTTTATTAAAGTTTCTTCACGTCTTCTGCTTAATGAGTTTCTCAAAACTTTTAGTTTTGCATCTTATCTAGATCATCGTCAAAAATAGGAAACAATGGTTTCCCATAACCTTCTATCTGTTACTCAGTAGGGTAGTGTCAATTAACAATTTGACAAGACCTACCCCTATTAACAGGAAAACATACGTATATTTATCAAAAGAAACTTCAAGAATATTTATAACAGTATCATTTTTAGTTGTTGCTATCTGGAAATAATCTGCCATCCTTCCAGAATAAAACATTTAATTGTGGTCATTCTATACAATCTCTTACAGTCATCACTAAGGGAAAGACACAAGAAAGAAATTCCAGTGATTCTCTAAGTCTTGTGTTCTGTTGGCCCCTCACTACAATGGCATTCAGCCACACAGCCCCTCCAAGGACACTGGAGTTGCTTGAGCTGGATTCACCAAGCGTGATAGCACACATATCCACTGCTCTGTTCCACTAGTGTGTTCCTCCCTGGGGGCCTTTGGAGCCACCCACCCTCTCTGGGTCTCTGTTGATTCTGCCCTCTTCTCTTAGCAGGTGAGCCAGGAGCCAAGGATGGGGTATAGTTTGTCCCATCATATTTCCTGTGTTGTGCTATGTTTCCTCACTTTCCCTATGAACTCTAATTTTCCCTTCAAATCGTTCATGGGCCTGAGGGATCCATCACTTTCATTCTTTTCTTCCACAAGTTGTTATTTTCCAGTGTCTGGATTTGAATCTTGGGGAGGTTGATTTGTTGTTGTTTACCACTCCACTCTTTCCCCAGAAGTCACGTACTTTCTTTTCCTTTTAAATAGTTCTAGCACCTTCACCAAATCATTGAATATCTTGGTGTGTGTTTTGTATTTGTCAAATGAACCCTGAAATTCTGTGATCTTTTTTCCTTGACCAAAGTTAGACATTTCGTGGACTCATGAACATAGTTTTTCTGTCTTTTCACCAAAAGAATATAATACCATGTGAGTCACTCCCAAGACAAAGCAGAGAGAAATAAAAAGAGATATTTCAATGCTTTCTACTCAGTGAGTTTGATATAAAAGCACAAAGCTAAGATGACAAAGTTACACAAATAAATCAGCTTATATTGTCCTATTCCTGCAGAAATGTTGCCTGGTGCCATAACATTTTTTATATACCTGTAAAATACGCTCTGGGTGTGTTAAGCAGCTGAACTATTTTGGACTATTCTGGTTAATATAAGGAGTGCCTTAGACAACCTCATTTTAATTTCTTCCATTTAATTGAATGACATACTTTCCCACTGTCTGGATTTACTCTAAATTGAAGATTTTTATATTTGCTATCTCAAAGACAGACTGTAGCGGCAGATTCCTCAATCACACATAGCTTGAACATGACCTTAATGTTTCATTCTCTTCTTAGACTTAGTGAAGTATAAACTTACTCCTTCAAGATGCCCTGACCTGAGCCTGCCAGAGTTAAAAAGTCCCCCTTTCTCTGCTCTGAGAGCTGACAGAGGGACATTGATTAGATGATAAGCATTGTAAAATACACCTTTTATACAAATATCTTTGTGGCTTTCAAGGGTTTTATATTCTGCACATTGATAGTGACTTACATTTAGAACAACAGAAAAGTAAATTTTGTTTCTTCCCACCTTACAAAATAAATGGAAAGCACACTTCAAAGAAAAACCAAATTTTGATTTTTGAAAGGCAATACTTTATCTGGTATAAGACATGACGATAGAAACATTATGGTTTTATATTCTATGAGCCTGTATTTGTCTCTGGAGATGCATACATGAGAAGACACCAATCATGTTCTTTCTGAATTTGCCATCTTGTTTGGTTTAGGCTGAGACAGACATATTTAATATCACAGAATGTTCAGTGTTAGCTCTCTCATCTTTACATTCTTATATTTTCCCAAAGCAATCTCACTCATCATATGGTTTCAACTTCCACCTACAGTTTAAGGATTACAAAATCTGTAAGCTTTGCCAACACTAATCTTAGAATTCCAACCATATACATCTGACTAGATACTAAGTGACAATACCTGGATGTCCCCATGGACAGCTTCAAATCTTTGTGCCCAAACCCTAAGACATCACCTTTTCCTTCTAAGTGTGTTTTTTTTTTTTCCTGTTGGGACTATTTTAGCACATGAATTTCCTCTAAGGAAGCTTTCTAAAATTGGATTATAACCATCAGTGTGATTCCTCAAAAATTCTTTCATAATTTCCACAGAAGAAGAAATGAACTCCTGCCTCAGAACCTTTGCATGTGTTAATCCCTCAAACCAAAATGGTATTCACATCTTGATCATTCACTCCTTTATGTCATCACTTGATTTTCAAATTGTTGTCTCATTTCACGGCTTCTTTGCCTGTATAAAATAATAAAACATCACCTTATCTTTATTTCTCCATCTTTCTCAACTTTAATAGCATTTAATATTTATTTTATATACATGTGCTTTTTTATTTTTTGTCTCCCTCAACCAGAACAAAAACTACTTAAGAGCAAATTGATTTTATTCACTAGCCCACCTCTGTTGGTGAGAAAGTTCTTTGTGCATAGAAAGTCTCTGCTTAATATTCTGAGTGAATCAATGAAGAGGGAGAGGAGTGAGTAGCCTCAGCCTACACTTTTTTCTTTTCTTTTTCCCTCATTTCTTTTTCTTTTCTTTTTACCCTTTCATTTCCCTTTCTTTTTAAAAATAAGATTACAAAATAAATCTTGAAAGCTTCTGGAAAACTTTGTTTCCATCACTTAGGACAAAAAGAGTTAAATGGCATCCCTAAAGCAAGGGGTACTGGGAAATTCAGCTTTAGTGTTTCCTTTCTGCAGTTTAAGTAGGGAAGGGAGAAGAGAACTGGGAATGGATATGAGCAGGTCATTCATAGGGACTGCTGCTACTATCCCACCGACCCCAATACTTCCCTTTGCTTTTCATATTCAAATCACTTCTTGAGAGTCATTTACTTGACAACTTTTTCTCTGATATCTGCTTCAGACTCTTTTGCTAACAAATGTCATGAAACATTCGATATATTGTATATCAGCTTTATTTCATCTTGCTGAAATTGTGCAGTACTTCCCTTGGCTGACATCTCCACTCCATGTAGCAGAAGTGTCCTCCACTATCTGTGCAAATACCTCTACCTCCAAGCCCCATACCTTTTGATACCATTGATTGTTTTCTGTATAGCACTTTCTGGTACCTCAGATTATGTATTTATGAGTTCATTTTTGTTTTTCCTAGTAAAATATAATATTATTGGATAGTCCTTTTTATAACCAACTTTGCACTCCATGACCTAAAATAGTTCATGGCCTCCAATAAAGCTAAGAGTTGTGCAAGTCACCAAAAATTCAAATCTTGAAAATATATTATTAAGTAAACCAACAGCAAAATGTACGCTATCCGTATTTTTACCTCCCCAGGGAAATGATAAAGTAAGATAAGTTGGAAGATTTTTCTGACCTAAACCCTGTTGAAGAGCATTTAGAGTAAGAAAATATAATCTAGGGCTATGGTGTTCAACCTGAAAACTGCCCAAGGGAATCAGAAAACTGGATTCAACATTTATCACAATTTGGTAATATTTTGACTCACTGATAAATGCATAAAGTTCTAAGTACAAAGATTCAAGTACTGTGGAATGGCTTCAAGATCCATATTGAATCTTATTTGAATACTTCCTATATTTCTCTCCACATAAAACATCAAAATAATGGAGATGTACTGTCTTATTTAGTAAATTGACAGTAGTACTGAACTAATCCAGACTGTGAGAACGTGATCATTGGGTTTTTTCTTTACCTGAAGTTATCTTTTTTTATCCCTCTTTCAATGAAAATAGAAAGCTTAGTTTCAAAAGAAGGAATGATAAAGGCACATCATTGAGGATAGTAATTTTCCAGCTTTAGCACCGATCTGCAAGCGTGGAAGTTGAAGGCACTTGACACCTCCAAGGCTCTCCATCTCTCTCCACCTCAGATTGTCAGACTCCAATGAGGGACAATGCAGAGCTTAATCAAGAAAGGAGAAGTGAGTGGTGCTTCTGAAGTCCGGTGTCAATATTGGGTTTCAAGCTGAGTGGCTAGGAGGCACTGCCATTAGACCAGCACATCACCTCTAATTTTAGGCAAAGGTTCTTCATCCTACAAAGGATCATGGTCCAAAGAGCACCTGATGAACCCTGGGAACTTTGTAGCTGTCGATGTCTCCGATATGACAGGGCCACATGAAGCCTTTGTGCTCACCTACTTCATTATCATGACCACCAGGAAGTTTCTCAGATGCATACTCTCTGAACCCCAATTTCTCATTTCAGAAATACACCTCTAAAACAGAAGCCCCTTTCTCACTACTATTCCGCCACCAGAAGTCTCACAATAGCTATGAAAACCCTGGGTTTTAACCACAAACATCAGGTATCCATTAAGATTTCTGGAATTCTAGTTTTACTCCAGACCTCTCTTAAAAGTACCAAAGAACTAAGAGCAAAGACAGAATAACAGAAAATATCCTACATAGTATTTTCCTACTTGAAGAAGGAGGAGATGGAGAAGCAAGACAGGCCACTTGGAGGAGCATTCTGGACAAGAAGTGTCACCTGCATTTAGAAGGTTTTCTGTCCTGTAGGACTGAAAAACCATAAAATGAATGACTTTTTATTGTTCTTGTGTTTGCTCCAGGTTAGTAAGTATATGCTTTCTCATGCTACTTACTAATTTCAATTTTTTATGTTATTTAATACTCTTACTCTTCTGTTTTATCTCCACAACTAGAAAAAAATTTCACTCTCTTGTAAGATGGTTCTGGAATCACCAAGAGTTATTCATCCGGATTTTCTCATTTAGTTGAATTTATCAATTAGTTATATTTCCCCTTCTGTAGAAGCCTCTATCGTATCATGAAGGATTGGTGTGTCTCCTTGATCTGAAGAGCACCTGGCGATCTCTGAGAGCTTGATAGCCAGCACCATGTCACTATTGCAACCCTTTCCTCTCCCCTCAAATCCCATAACCACCACAGTGGACAAATATGAAACTCCTGGAGGTTTCCAAATCTGAATATTAGGTGCCTAAAGAAAGGAAACCAGCAATAAAACCCTAAAAACAATTGTCTCTACCATTTCAATACATTAGAATGCATTCTGTAGAGACCTTTAACCAGTGAATTGTAAGATCCAGAGTTCCCTGATCAAAATAACTCCAATCTCTTTCCATCACCTTGGCTTCAGTGCCAAAGCTCTGAGATAAAATTGAATTCTCCCTTCACCATACATCTTCAGTACTTTGGGGGGATTTCTCACTGCTCCAGAGAGACTCATTTTAGAAAGATATCTACAGATAGGCAGCTTGTTTTTCTGTTGTCGCCATCAGCAATGAAAGAACCAACTTCATTTTTCAAATAGATGATTTGGTTTTGACTCCGTGAGGTAAGGAAGTGAAAGAAAGAAGTAGAAAAACTTGGAAAGGCATTCATGGATTTTACAAGGCTTAAGTGCTCAACTCTAAATCTTTGTTTTGCCCATAGCTGCTTGTTAATAAAATACTGTTGACTGAACTAATTTTTCATTGCATTTATTTTTTGTAAAAGTGTCAATAGTTTTTAAGAGAAGGAGATTTATGATTTCCAATACAGCTGATTTCTTATGACCAATATATTGTTCAATTATATCTATACAATTCTTTCTATAGTATAAAAGGAAGAGTATTAAGCATGAAGTTTTCACATACTCAAATTTCCACTTTTCACCCACATTCTATATATGTCTATATCCTCAGCTTATGTAATTGGCCATAAAGACTTTGTCATGCAAATCATGAGGTTTTTTTTGTTGTTGTTGTTTTTTTGTCACCATCTGTCTTTATTGTTAGCAGCAGGTGGGGCACTTTTGACATCAGTAAAAAAAAATAACTTATAAAAGCAGAGATTCAGTGAAGCCTCCCAGGGTACCCCAGAGAATCATACATAGATGCCAACCCAGAGCAGGAGGAAGAGGACACCAAACCCCATGAAGAGTGAGGCCACCAGGGAGATGAGAAGGTCTTTGTAGATGTCCCGTGTGTACTTGGTGGAGGTGACCTCATAGACAAAGAACCAGGCGGTGAAGAACATGCCAATGGCTAGGAGTACCACGGTCAGGTGTGGGAAGACAGCCGGGTTGACTGGGCTGGTGTGTCTGCTCATGGCCTCGAGCTCCATTTCGCCTAGCACAGCCTATGCCTTCGCTCCCACCGGACTCATGAGTTGTTTAAGTCAAAGATGACATGGGTATCTATTTTGTCTCCAACATAGTCAAGAAGTCAAAGCTTGGATGAGGATGTAGAGATTCTGCCTGCAGCTCTTACATGGTCAGGCACTTTCAGATCAGCTCATGGTGATTCCCAACTCTTGGCAGAAGAAGATGAGGACAAAAGTGACACCGCAGCTGTAATTTTCAGCATTCCTAGTAGTCCATTCTGTTCTTATCTAATTTCCTCATTTTCCTAGTGAACACAAGGCTTTTTCCCCAGCTTGCCAGTCGAGCCTAAGATAGTGACCCTTCTCACTCTAAGATCATCTTCAAGAACAGAATCAAATCTAACATTATGTAGCTCATATATTGCTTTTATAAGGCTCAAAAGAGAATGTGCAATGGATATAAATGTTGATTTTTTTCTCATGTATATGAAAAAGCATTTGCTTATTGCTAAAATTAGAGTTCAGCTATACTTAGAATCATGAGGTAGAGGCAGTTTCCCTAAACACCTCCTCCTGTGTCCTTCTCTGCTTTCTTCATTTCAATATCCCTTGCTTCCAAAGTGATCACAAAATGAAGAACTAGCCCTTCCCATCCTCCTATATGCAGTCTACTTATATACACATGCTGTTATGTTAGTCACTGTGTTATCTGTTTCTAATCTTCTCCCATTAAAACAAATCTGACTTCTCCAAAATCTCTATGAAAAAAGCACTGAAGTGAAAAAATTATCACTCAGGTTTTCTTACACTTTTATTTCCCATCTAGGACTTGTCATATTTGTCCCTAGTAGTTCCGGATCTCCCTCTCACTGGGTTCCTCACACCACTTCTCCCAAATCCAAATGGAGGAGAAAATCCCTGGTCATTCTCAGGAATACAGAGATAGCCTTGGGTTCCCAGGACAACCTTTTTGAAACATAAATGGAAACTATAAAAGGAAATGATGAAAGAAAATACAGTCAACTTTTTAAAGTCATGTTTTTAACAGGGAAGTTTTGTTTCAAACATTCAAATAAAAGGAAAGTGGAGTCTGAAAGAACATAGTAGTCTGGGAGTCCTTGGGACATCTGGAGAGGTGGCTTCCCCCCCCCCCATGCTTCTAGAACTCATTTGCATTTTGTTTTCTTATCTTTAATGTTTAGTCTGTACAAACCCTACAAAGTGGAACACTGTCCTGTTTTCATTCTTCTGAACTGAAAGGACGTATACCATTACCAGGTGGAATAAAGAGACCTTCCCTGTAAGACAAACATTACCATAAAGAGATAAAGTGGTTCAATCTCTACACGTCAGTTATTAGATATTTGACTTTGAATGTACGAATTTCTTCCTGATACTCTATTTCCTTGTTGTTAAAATGGGAAAAACAATTATTTAGCTAGCCTTCTGTACTTATTAATTTTGCCTATATAGAGTTAAACAATTATGGATTGAAAATATTTTGGAAAAATTGTATTTGTGCTAAAGTGTGTGGATTATTTTTTCCATGCTTCCCTAAACAGTAATATATAACAACAGTGTATGTAGCATTTACCTGGCATTGTTATAGGCAGTCTAGGTAATTTAAAGTATGTAGGAAGATGTTCATAGTTATATAATAATAGTATATTATTTTTTAAAAAGTCTTGAGAATCCACAGATTTTTATGGTCTGATGTGGTTCCCAGAAACAGTTTATTAAAGAGGCTAATGGATGACTATGCATACTTCACATTACTTTTTTTCATTTATTTGTTTATCAAGATTAAATGAATTAATTAATTGTTGTGTTCAAGGTCCTGTTCTAGAGGCTAGAGTTGTAAAGTCTAGCATAAATTGAACACAAATTATAGTTACATCTCTCTCCTCATGCAAGAATAAGCATCAACATAGAACTTAATAAAATTACAGTAAAAGACTTAGTTTCAGGCCTAAGCTTATGAATGAGATAGGTTCTCATTTCTGATGTGCTCAACTACCCTACTGGAGAGAACCTTTGAAAGGCCACAGGAAAATGGGAAGGCACTAGGACTACAAAAAAGGGAGAACTTAAGCCTTCCTTGATTCTCCTTGAACTCAGCCTCTTGGCCAATCCCACCAGGTCCCACACATAAGAGTGAAGGGTCTTGGGTGCTCCATTTTAGTCACAAGCCCAAGTGGAGCAGGTAAGCTCCACCACGTTAGCCAGCAGTATGAGGGAGGCAAAGAAACAATTGTTTTAAGCCATAAAATTCTAGGGTAGTTTGTTATCCACCAATGAAAAGACTGAGCACATGGAAACCTATTCTCTGACATCTATACATGAATAACCTTGATAAGATTATTGGACCTCCCTACGGCTTAGTTTCTTCAACTCTAAAGTGAGAAAATAGTAACGCATACTTCATAGAGCTGTTGTAAGCATCAGGGATAATACATGAAAAATTCCTGGCAATGGGTGTTAATAAATGGTAGTAATTATAGGTGGTTAGAAGTTATTAGTTTTCTGACACATTTACCAAAGGATTTTTATTTCAAATCAGGATCTTGACAACCATAGAGCTTTCACATTTGACCAAGGTTGTTTCTTTCTTGTATCTGCATAAATCATGGCTAATTGTGAGCAGCTTTTTCTCATTGTATAGAAGACAGAAAATACAAACTTGTAACCTCCCTGATATTTTATAGGTGCATTTTAGATAGACATAGTGATGACATTGATCGAAAGGAATGTGGACTTGTCCATTGTTTATCTTTGTTCTTCATTATTCCATTACCCTTTCTGCTACCTTCCTTATTCACAAAAGCTTTATTTCCATTTTTATTCTATTCTTTTTAGTTTTCTTGTCCTTTAAAATACTTTCAAACATCCATTTTGCTTTATTTTGTGTATGCATAATATGCATTTAGTTGTTATGTCAACATCAAGTAATTAAAATTGTTGTTAAACATGACAACCCAAAGTTCTCACCCTTGTTTCCAATTTAATGCTTCCTGAGACGTTCTGGAAGATTTGTAAAATAAATGATGTAAAACATGGGAAGTTTTGGGTATGACAAGTCTCATTTATTTTTACTGTCATCACTCACCCTGGTATATAATACTTGCTCCATGCAGACTGAAATATTGCAGATGTTCTCTGAATAATATCAGGCTACGGAGATACCTTCTTAATTTCTCCTCTGGTTAGTTTCAGCTTAAATCCTTGTCCACAAAGTTAGTGGGTGTGTATAATCTGAAAGTATGGACTTGTCTTGCATTTGTTACCAGCAGTAGCTACCTACTCAGTATCCAACCACTGAGAGCTTGAAAAGAGTTCCTGGTATTCTGTGAAGCATGTAAGATTGAAGAAGAAGGAGGAAAAAGAAAAAAAAGAAGAACTAGTTATAACTATTCATTAGTTTTTGGTACATCAGATAATTTGTGCAATGGCTCCAGGGCTTTAATTGAATCACTTTTCCCACCTTGTCTTAATTTTAATTATGCAGCAATCATTTTTACCAACTTGTGCAAAGGAACTGGATGAAAATGTGACACATGACGATATACATTTATCTTAGCTCCAAGACTACAGTGACCTACAGGCAATTAGCTACTGCCTATAGCACAGAAACGACCAATTAAAGAGTTAACGAAATGCCCTTCAAATCACCTGCATGTTCAGGTGTTTTGGACTGCCAGGAACATTGCACTTCAACTGATATAATTTTTGACTGACTGATTTAGTAAGTCTACATCTGCTAAAATCCCAGACTCATGCCTGTAAAACTGAGGAGTCAGGTTTTATGAGGTGCTATCACTGTCATTAAAGACAATCCCACCTTCACCCTTCTCCTAACAAGACAACCTTGCAGCCATCGTTATGAGGCATGATATCAGCTCATCATCATCATGGGAAAAAATAGCTTTCTAGGGCAATGAGGATGGTGCTAAGTTCATCACAAGGATGTAAAACATTCATTCTCGGGGCTATAAGTGAGAAACTTGATATTGAGAATGAGGGAGAA